>WNWK01009454.1:0-76559 GCA_009830355.1 Cherax destructor
CCCAGGGGCTCTCGTGTGTTATGTCCTCAATGTCTGAGCTGCTCAGGGTGAATACAAGGTCCAGCCTTGCTGGTTCGTCCTATCCTCTCTCTCTGGTCGTGTCCCTGACATGTTGGTGCATCAGGTTTTCCAGTACCACGTCCATCTTGGACCCCCACGTGGTTCCTGGATTTCCCAGTCGATCTCCCTGTGGTTGAAATCTCCCATGACCAGTAACTTTGCTCTGCTCATGTGCGCTTTTCTTGCCACCTCCGCCAGTGTGTCCACCATTGCTCTGTTGTTCTCTTCATATTCCTCTCCTGGCCTCCTGCAGTTCTGTGGTGGGTTATACATCACTGCAATGACTATCTTGTCCTCTCCAGACTGGATGGTACCTACTATAAAGTGTGTGTGTGTGTGTATATGTGTGTGTGTGTGTGTATTATATATACAACAATCAATTCTTATATAAATCATGCTCTGAAACTCTTCCTTGATAGCTGCAGCAGAACTCATGCCAATAATACAAAAAGTTTTCTCAGATATCCCTCGTGTTCATCTCAACCCGCGTAAAAACTTAAACTCAAAAGTCCTAAAATCTGGAACTCTACCTGAATGTTCCATAGGTTCTTTCTACCTGGAGTTTACCTGGAGAGAATTCCAGGGGTCAACGCCCCTGCGGCTCGGTCTGTGACCAGGCCTCATGTTGGATCAGAGCCTGATCAACCAGGCTGTTACTGCTGGCCGCACGCAGTCCAACGTACGAACCACAGCCTGGCTGGTCAGGTACCGACTTTAGGTGCCTGTCCAGTGCCTGCTTGAAGACAGCCAGGGGTTTGTTGGTAATCCCCCTGATGTATGCTGGGAGGCAGTTGAACAATCTTGGGCCCCTGACACTTATTGTGTTGTCCCTCAACGTGCTAGTGGCACCCCTGCTTTTCATTGGGGGGATGTTACATCGCCTGCCGAGTCTTTTGCTTTCGTAGGGAGTGATTTTTGTGTGCAAGTTTGGTACTAATCCCTCGAGAATTTTCCACGTGTATATAATAATGTCTCTCCCGCCTGCGTTCTAGAGAGTACAGGTTTAGGAACTTCAAGCGTTCCCAGTAGTTGAGGTGGTTTATTGCAGTTATGTGTGCCGTGAAGGTTCTCTGCACATTTTCTCGGTCAGCAATTTCACCCGCCTTGAAAAGTGCAGTTAGTGTGCAGGAATATTCCAGCCCAGATAGAACAAGCGATCTGTAAAGTGTCAACATGGGCTTGGCATCCCTAGTTTTGAAGGTTCTCATTATCCATCCTGTCATTTTTCTAGCAGATGCAACCTCAGTCAATATCTTCAAAGCTATTGTTAAAAAGCACCTCATTTCCTACTTAATGTGATCTTGTCAGCAATATATTATGTTCTCATTACTTGTAAACATAATTCAACCTTAAAGAAATAATTGTCTGCTTGTTTGTACTATTTGTAATGCCTAAATTTATGTTAATGTACCTTCAGTATCTTTATATATAAGCAAATAGTAATTATTATTGCCATTGTAGTTTTAAGTTAGGCTTAAGATTGCCCGAAATGCTGTGCATATCAATGGGCTTTCAACATGCTCTAAAAAGTGTCACCCATACCTGTAAATTTGTATTTGTGTTTTGTGAACTAGTAAATCTGAACCCTGAACACTACTGTTATCATCAGTTCTCTCCCTGTTCTTCCAGCTTTCCTTCAACTCCAATATATTATTAGACTGGCATATACTACCTCATCATATTTGCATTGTAATTTAAGTAACTAGTAACACTGTTAAACTTAACAATTATATCTTCTTATTGGGATTTTTATGATAAATTGCTGAGTTTTGCCCAAGATGTTGTGCATTGCTTGGTCCTTCACTTGTATGTTCTGTCGAGTAATATTGAAATTTACATTAGTGTTTGCAGTTGTTTGATCAACATTATTAACCTACACAAATGTTATTGTCTGAATAACACATCCAATAAATTCTTATTGCAATTTTTCCACTAGTATTAAGTAAGTTGATTTAGGTACAGGTACACATAATTGCAATTATCATTGTAAATTAGCTGGGATAACCCAAAAATTTCAGAGAAAGTGACTTATTTCCATTAGTTATTTGTTGTAAGCAGTTATAAGTTATTATCAGGCTGCCTTCAGTGTTCTGCTTAACCAGGGGCTTTACCTGTGCTATATTAAATGTCTTCCAATATTGTACAAGTTATGTGTCATGAGAAAATAAAAAAAATGAATTTGAATTTGATTTGTACCTCTTTTATTGAAATTGATTTTCATACAGATGAGTTACTTAGTTATTATAGTTTTTTTTTAAGGTTCTACTCATGACTGATTTCTAATGTATCTTACAGCAAGGCTGCAAATAATAAGATATTACGAGGACTCCAATAGAAATAAGTCTGGAGTTAAAGATAAGATAAGATTTCTTCGGATTTTTAACCCCGGAAGGTTAGCCACCCAGGATAACCCAAGAAAGTCAGTGCGTCATCGAGGACTGTCTGTCTTATTTCCATTGGGGTCCTTAATCTTGTCCCCCAGGATGCGACCCACACCAGTCGACTAACAACCCAGGTACCTATTTGCTGCTAGGTGAACATGATAACAGGTGTAAGGAAACACGTCGAAATGTTTCCACCTGCCGGGAATCGAACCCGGACCCTCCGTGTGTGAAGCGAGAGCTCTAGCCACCAGACCACCGGGCCACCGCGAGGCAGCTGTCAGGTGTGCCACGGGCAGTGTGCACTCAGTTCCTCAAGCTTCAACATCCGTGCGCACGGTGGATGTCTGGCACCCGGAGGGCTCCAGGTGGTAACAACCAACAGCCCCTCCCAGCAGGGCCTGGGATCTGCACTCAACTTGGCGTCCACCAGGACGTTGACACGTCCCCAGGGCAGCTCTCCCTCTGGCTGCTAACGAAGTCGCTGACCTCTTGGACCTCTTGGGGAGGGTCGATGGTGCTCCTGCAAGCAGCAGATCCTGGTGCAACCTGCGGCTGTTTGCAATGGCTGTCTAGATGTCCTGCCGAAGAGGGACAGGCACCTTGCAACATCTGTTGTTTTGGACAATGGATGCATTCCCTAGAATGTTTGTTCCTCATTACTCTGTAATTTGTTCATGATTGTAACTATGTATGATGTGATTATGATTCATTACCTTTGTAACTGTCATGATTGTGACCAGCTCTATCTGGGGCTCATTACCTTTGTAACTTGTCATGATTGTAACCAGCTCTACCTTGAACTCATTACCTTTGTAACCTGTCATGATTGTTAGCAGCTCTACTTCATTACCTTTGTAACTTGTCATGAGTGTGACCAGCTGTACCTGGAGCGCATTACCTTTGAAACTTGGTCATAATTGTGACCAGATCTAGTTCATTACCGCAGTAACTTGTTCAGCTATCAAAACTTTGGAGTCCAGTCAATGGACCAATTATGTACTTCTGTAATCTTTTGACTACCACCCACAGGATGGGTATGGGGTGCATAATAAAGATATTAAACTAACTGATTTTTGGGGGTTATTCTGGTGCGTAATTTACACATATGTATGATAATTGTAATCACCTAAATTTCTGTAACTGTACTTATGTGTAACTGTTTTATGTGTAACTACCTAAATAAACTTACTTTTTCTATATACATACGTACATAATTTTTTTACGTACATAATAAATGTAATTGTTCATTGTAGTGCGCATTCAGTTTTCCTTGTGTTTCTTGCTATGTTCGATTTCTGTAATTAAATATTTTACTGGTAATATGACAAACTTACATTAGATGTGTAGATTTTATTTCAGAACAAAATGTGTTTTGAGATATTCAAGTAGTAACACAGCTGTATTAAAACTATTTTCAGTAATTTCAGTTAGTCGAAGATAGAAGTGGAAGTCATAGTTAAAGCCAAGGGTTGAGACACAGTGTTGACTGCTGTGACAACACGTGTGGCTGCTTTAGCTGCTGCCTCCTGCTGCTGTTATTGTCTCCTGTTGCTGTTATTGCCTCCTGCTGCTGTTATTGTCTCCTGCTGTTGCTGTCTGCCCTCCCCACACATTGCTGCTGCCTCTGAGGTATTTATGTGCGCAAGTCAAGGACACTTCCTTCTAAATTATAAATACAACACTTCCCTGGAGTGAGGTACCTTGCAGCCGGTGAGATGCTCTTGATCTGAGGAACTGGAATTGTCTCCACTCTCCTTACGTCAAGCCTGATTATCTTCCGTCCCCCAGGTACTATATAACCCCTACAGGCTTAGCACTTCCCCAAATTAAATTTAAAAAATTAACACCCCAGAACCTCAATTGAAATAAGTCACTCTGACTTTATATTATCTGTTAATAATAATAATAATAATAATATTAATAATATATCTTACTACCAGTACATGTACAACGTATACTGGCCTAGCTGACATCAATGACATACTACTATATAGAAAGCCACTTGTTATACCTGGAGTATACCTGGAGAGAGTTCCAGGGGTCAACGCCCCTGCGGCCCGGTCTGTGACCAGGCCTCATGTTGGATCAGAGCCTGATCAACCAGGCTGTTCCTGCTGGCCGCAGGCAGTCCAACGTACGAACCACAGCCTGGCTGGTCAGGTACCGACTTGAGGTGCCTGTCCAGTGCCTGCTTGAAGACAGCCAGGGGTTTGTTGGTAATCCCCCTGATGTATGCTGGGAGGCAGTTGAACAGTCTTGGGCCCCTGACAGTGTTGTCTCTCAACGTGCTAGTGGCACCTCTGCTTTTCATTGGAGGGATGTTACATCGTCTGCCGAGTCTTTTGCTTTCGCAGGGAGTGACTCGTGTGCAAGTTTGGTACTAATCCCTCGAGAATTTTCCACGTGTATATAATAATGTATCTCTCCCGCCTGCGTTCTAGGGAGTACAGGTTTAGAAACTTCAAGCGTTCACAGTAATTGAGGTGGTTTATCGCAGTTATGCGTGCCGTTAAGGTTCTCTGCACATTTTCTAGGTCAGCAATTTCACCCGCCTTGAAAGGTGCAGTTAGTGTGCAGCAATATTCCAGCCTAGATAGAACAAGCGATCTGTAAAGTGTCAACATGGGCTTGGCATCCTTGGTTTTGAAGGTTCTCATTATCCATCCTGTTATTTTTCTAGCAGATGCGATTGCTACGGTGTTATGGTCCTTGAAGGTGAGATCCTCTTGACATGATCACTCCCAGGTCTTTGACATTAGTTTTTCGCTCTATTGTGTGGTTGGCATTTGTTTTGTACTCCGATGAGATTTTAGTTTCCTCACGTTTTCCATATCTGAGTAATTGAAATTTCTCATCATTGAACTTCATATTGTTTTCTGCAGCCCATTTAATGTCTTGAACACTATGTGCTTAATTGTCCACTTATTGAGGAATATAGAGATAGACAGTATAATAACCTATGTGACATGTCAAGATATCTTATTCATGAAAATAAGATACCAGTTATACTAAGCAAATTTCCTAAATTTGCTTGTAACAGATAAGTGAAATGTAGATCTAAATCCAAATGTACAATTGTTAACCCAAAAGGCCTAGTGCCTAGGCCTTTTGTGTATCCATATGGTCTGCGCTACCATCCACAGGATGAATATGGGGTGCACAATAAACTAGCCACTTCGGTGGCAAAATCTAAATCTAAATCATTTAAAGATTTGGTTTATGTCTGCTTGGAGTCTTGCAGTGTCTTCAATGGTGGACACTCATACAGATTCAGGTGTCATCTGCAAAGGAAGACACGGCACTGTGGCTTATATCCTTGTCTATGTCCGATATGAGGATGAGGAACAGGATGGGAGCGAGTACTGTGCCTTGTGGAACAGAGCTTTTCACAGTAGCCGCCTCAGACTTTACTCTGTTGACTACTACTCTTTGTGTTCTACTTGTTAGGAAATTATAGTTCCATCTACCCACTTCTCCTGTTATTCCTTTATCACGCATTTTGTGTGCAATTACACCATGGTCACACTTGTCAAAGGCTTTTGCAAAGTCTGTGTATATAACATCTGCATTCTGTTTGTCTTCTAGAGCATCCAGAACCTTGTCGTAGTGGTCCAGTAGTTGGGACAGTCAGGAGCGACCTGCTCTAAACCCATGCTGCCCTGGGTTGTGTAATTGATGGGTATCTAGATGAGTGGCGATCTTCCTTCTTAGAACCCTTTCAAAGATTTTTATGATATGGGACGTTAGCGCTATTGCTGAGCATTTCCTGCAAATTAGGTCAGTTTTGTCCCAGGATGCAACCCACAGGCGAAGGCAAAGAATAACAGAGCGGCTACAAGAGGCCAATATATCTGAAATACGTAGGGAGGCACTGGTCAGAGAAATTGCAAACATCGAATTAAAACTAAAGGAATCTTACAGGAATCAAGAAACGCGGGAAGAACTAAAAGCCATAAATGAAATTGAAAGAAACCCAAAGTATTTCTTTTCTTATGCCAAAACGAAGTTGAGAACAACATCCAGTATTGGGCCCCTACTAAAGCGAGATGGGTCCTACACAGATGACAGCAAGGAAATGAGTGAGTTACTAAAGTCCCAGTATGACTCGGTTTTTAGCAAGCCGCTAACCAGACTGAAAGTTGAAGACCTAAATGAATTTTTTATGAGAGTGCCACAGAACCTGGTAGACGCAAGCCTATCTGACATTACCTTGACGCCACATGACTTCGAAAAAGCGATAAATGACATGCCCATGCACTCCGCTCCAGGCCCTGACTCATGGAACTCGGTGTTCATCAAGAACTGCAAGCAGCCCCTGTAACGTGCATTTAACATCCTATGGAGAGGGAGCATGGACACTGGGGTCGTCCCGCAGTTACTAAAAACAACAGACATAGCCCCACTCCACAAAGGCGGCAGTAAAGCAATAGCAAAGAACTACAGACCAATAGCGCTAAAGTCCCATACCATAAAAATCTTTGAAAGGGTTTTAAGAAGCAAGATCGCCACTCATCTAGATAACCATCAATTACACAACCCATGGCAGCATGGGTTTAGAGCAGGTCGCTCCTGTCTGTCCGAACTACTGGATCACTACGACAAGGTCCTGGATGCTCTAGAAGACAAACAGAATGCAGATGTTATATACACAGACTTTGCAAAAGCCTTTGATAAGTGTGACCATGGTGTGATAGCACACAAAATGCGTGATAAAGGAATAACAGGAAAAGTTGGTAGATAGATCTATAATTTCCTAACAAGTAGAACACAAAGAGTAGTAGTCAACAGAGTAAAGTCTGAGGTGGCTACGGTGAAAAGCTCTGTTCCACAAGGCACAGTACTCGCTCCCATCCTGTTCCTCATCCTTATATCGGACATTGACAGGGATATCAACCACAGTGCCGTGTCTTCCTTTGCAGATGACACCTGAATCTGCATGACAGTGTCCACCATTGAAGACACTGCAAGACTCCAAGCAGACATCAACCAAATCTTTAAATGGGCTGCAGAAAACAATATGAAGTTCAATGATGAGAAATTTCAATTACTCCGATATGGAAAACATGAGGAAATTAAAATCTCATCGGAGTATAAAACAAATTCGAACCACACAATAGAGCGAAAAACTAATGTCAAAGACCTGGGAGTGATCATGACAAGAGGATCTCACTTTCAATGACCATAACACTGTAGCAATCGCATCTGCCAGAAAAATGACAGGATGGATGATGAGAACCTTCAAAACCAGGGATGCCAAGCCCATGTTGACACTTCTCAGGTCGCTTGTTCTATCTAGGCTGGAATATTGCTGCACACTAACTGCACCTTTCAAGGCAGGTGAAATTGCTGAACTAGAAAATGCTTCACGGCACGCATAACTGCAATAAACCACCTCAATTATTGGGAACGCTTGAAGTTCCTAAACCTGTACTCCCTGGAATGCAGGCAGGAGAGATACATTATTATATACACTTGGAAAATCCTAGAGGGATTAGTACCAAATTTGCACACGAGTGTCACTCCCTGCGAAAGCAAAAGACTCGGCAGACGATGTAACATACCCCCAATGAAAAGCAGGGGTGCCACTAGCACGTTGAGAGACAACACAATAAGTGTCAGGGGCCCAAGACTGTTCAACTGCCTCCCAACATACATAAGGGGGATTACCAATAGACCCCTGGCTGTCCTCAAGCAGGCACTGGACAGGCACCTAAAGTCGGTGCCTGACCAGCCAGGCTGTGGTTCGTATGTTGGACTGCGTGCGGCCAGCAGTAACAGCCTGGTTGATCAGGCTCTGATCCAACATGAGGCCTGGTCACAGACCTGGCCGCAGGGGCGTTGACCCCTGGAGCTCTCTCCAGGTAAATTCCAGGTAAACACCAGTCAACTAACACCCAGGTACCCATTTTACTGATGGGTGAACACAGTCAACCGGTGTAAGGAAACACGTCCAATGTTTTTGCCCTTGCCTGGTAATCAAACCCGGACCCTCACCATGTGAAGCGAGAGCTTTGCCACCAGGCCAGGTAATTTACACTATGAATGATAATTGTACTTGTGTGTACCTGTAGGGTCATTCCATGTCAGGTGGACTAAGGGTCCCCCACCTGATCATCTCCAATTTTGATAAAATTTTACATAAAGGTTAGCGTATGTCATACTAACTTTCGGAACGTTTTAGTTCATGATATGCAATAGTAGTAATGCTATGTCCCTCAGAGTGGAGGCAGGTGAAAATTTCACAGCCGGGCTCCGAGAGTAGTGAAACTCTCGAAACTCTTCAGAAGTACATATATCAAAGGTACACAATCAACAATGTTCAGGTTATTGCTGTGGAAGATCTTGTAGGGTAAAAAGTTGACTGTGATTTAAAAAATCAGTCATATCCAGGACTAGAGGCTACATATTTTATGTAGGCTAATTAAGTTATTTTTCTAACATGTAACTATGATTTTCAGACTTAACCATGGTGATTAAAGGAGAGTCAAGAACAACAAATTCACTGGCATTGCAAAATCACAGTCCTAAAACTTACATCCTTTTACTTTTTTCACAGTATAAAGCCAAAGTAGGCAAAAAAAATCTGTTGCATAAAACTGAATTAAGTATGACTTTGTTGTAGTCAGCTACCCAAGTGGACATCGTCACAATCTTAAATTATCAGACTTCAAACGTTTTTAGTTCCTGTGCTAATGGTACCTGAAAATGCCCTCACAGACCTCACGGTGAATTTTAGGCCATTTGTGAAGACCAGTAGCAAAAAAGCAGTGCAGCCAATTTTCTTAAAAAAAAACTTCATTAGAAAGAGCAGATTCTAAACTACAAAATATCTATTTTCTGAATAGGCATTTTGCCCTTGAAGGGAGAAAACAGACCTTAAAATAAGGTTTGTTTTCTCCCTTCATTTTTGGCATGAGCAACGTTATAATGAAAACCAGACATTTTTCAGTTCCTGTTGTCATAGAGCAAAAAATTAAAATACAGTAATTCATGTTAAGCGCTAAACCCGTGTGGGTCATCCAGTGCAAGCATAGAGCAAAAACAGCTAGAACCTCGTGTTTAGGTGTCCTTGTACAATTTTTGGTGGCGATTTCAGAAACCGTTGTCTGAATTGATAGAGACTGATATTTATTTTGCAAAATAAGCTTAAACTCTTCAAAAATGTGTCGTGACTGTGATGGCAGATTTTGACCTTGCTGATTTTTTGTTATAAAACTTTAATGTAACAGAAAATTTTGTGAAAGTTACTGATATTATGCAGTTGGGTCATACATTGTTGCATATGTTTCATCATGATATACAGTAGGCCCCCGGTGTTCGTAATAAATTCATTCCAGAAGGTTGGCCGAAATCTGAAATGGCCGAAAACCGAAGTAATATTTCCCATAAGAAATAATGTAAATCCAATTAATCCGTTCCAGACACCCAGAAATATTCACAAAAAATACATTTCTTAAAGAATAAATATAGTTTTACATACAGAAAACAATGAGAAAGAACTATAAAGCACTAATTTTAATGATAAATGAAAATTACATACCTTGAATCATACACCTAAATAATACATGATAGTCCTTAATCTAGGTGAAAGTAGATGGTTCTCTTCACCAGATAACCTTGTGTCAACTTCCAAGTCATATTATTCATCTTTCACATGTACAGTCTTCCGTGTATATTTTTCAAGCAATTGTCATTGTTTAGTAATTTGTCAGTCATTGTATCCAGGACTAGAGGCTACATATTTTATGTAGGCTAATTAAGTTATTTTTCTAACATGTAACTATGATTTTCAGACTTAACCATGGTGATTAAAGGAGAGTCAAGAACAACAAATTCACTGGCATTGCAAAAATCCAAGAATGCTAAACTGAAGAAGAAAACCTCACAAATTTGGAAGGTAATAATTTGGTTCATTAATAGCATAGAGGTTATTTAAATCCTTTCACTGTCCAGACCCCACAAAATTTACATTGCTTCCTGTGTCCTCTTTTAAAATTTTTTTTTTTTTCTTTTGAAATGGTAAAGAATCTTTTTCTGAAAGTAATGATGGAAAACTTGTGGAATTACTTAGGTACAAAGTTAGTGGTCTGGGCACAATTTATGCATGGGCAATTTCACCCACTTCCAATGCTCCATTTGACCAAATTCTTAGCTAGTATTCCTTCCATTCTATTGATTGATCACAAAAAACTGCCATTCAACTATTAAAACTACCCTGTAAAGTGCACAGAATTCCATAATTTGGCCAATTTTACACAAGAATAAATGCCAGTTTAACAATAGAATGCAAAATATATGTTGTAGACATTCCTGGCACTGAAACAACAGTTCCTCTATTCATTAGTCATGTCCCCAGTCCTCTTCTATATTATACTTGCCCTCCATTTTGAATTCTTAATCACACAAAAATTGAAGATTTACTATTTTCCAGATAATAAGATATAACCAGGAATGATAGATATAACCAGGAATGATTGGTCAAACCATTAAAACCATCCTTAGAAAACACCTCAAAGTTGCTATTTTAAACTAAACACATGGTCAGAGTTTTGCTCTTCCCCATCATGCACCATGTAGGGAAGGATTTTTTTTTTAATAATGTGCACACTTGCTTCCAAGACCCATTCTCTCATATGTATGCCAAAATTTACCACTTGTCATTTATCTAAGTGAGCTGAGCTCATGATGTAGACCTACGTGAAGGACCCTGACCTCAGTGATGTAGTTCTATGTGATGGCCACTGAAAGTGTTAATATATTTCTGGATGTGGGTTTATGAGTAGGGATGTTACTCTAAACAACTGAGATTGGTGTGGAACCTGGTACAGTGGACCCTCAGATATCGGCCATTCCGGATATCGGTGAAATCAGATTTCGGCCGTCAACTCGGAAATCGGCCATATTGGACGCGAATAATAATCACTCTTGGGCACATTAAGTGTCTTATTTTAGGTTAATACAGACATTTTCATTAATCCATCTATGATATTTTCTTCAAAATTATGTAAGAAACATGTTACATAGCATATAAACATGCAATGTTTATATGCTATCAAGTTGTGAGTACTGGCGAATCAAGGAGGAGGAGGGTGGAGGGTAAACATTACATTTTCTGGCCCAGTCACCGCCCTTCATACGCATTTGTTTACAATTCTCGGCATGAATTATTCATTACTTCTACAGTACCTTTGTTTATGATGGCATCTAAAGGTAGTTGTTAGAAAACGATTGAACTCAGTGAACATGGTATGTCGATATAATAATATGGCTGTGTAGTGTAATAATATGTCGGTGTAGTGTAGCTCAGGGGGGCTACATACGTGTACCTATATCTATCGGCTACCTACACTGAATTCCTACGAATAAATACTACTTGCCTCTCGCCCTACATTAAGACTACAAATACGTATTTTAAGGTAAGTAATGAGTGTACAGTGGTACCTCGACTTACGATATTAATCCGTCAGAGAGGGCATATCTTAAGACGAAACAATCGTAACACGAATCAATTTTCCCCATAAGAAATAATGGAAATAAATTTAATCCGTCCAAGACTTCCAAAAGTAGTTAAATAAAATATTTTTTAGAACTTTTGGACATTAAATAATAAATAATTGAATAAAGAATACATAAATACACATGCAAATATTGTACAATAACATGTCACTTACATTTATTGAAGAGTTGTTGATGTGTGGAGGACGGGAGGAGGGGAGAAGGTGGAGTAGTATGCTAGTGTTTGGAAGGGGAATCCCCTTCCATTAACACTGCAGGTACCAAGTCCTTTTCTGGGGTTACTTCCCCTTTTTTCTTTGAATGCCACTAGGACCAGCTTGAGAGTCACTAGACCTCTTTCTAACAACAAATTTGTCCAGGAGCTCTGTGTCTGGCGATTCTTTAACACATCCCTGAAATGACACACCACTGTGTCATTGTACAGGTTGCCAGCACGGCCTGCAACAGCATGGTTAGGGTGATATTCATCCATAAATGCTTGCACATCACTCCATTTGGCACAGATCTCCCTAATCCTTGAAGAAGGCACATTCTTCCATTTTTGTTCCACCTCCTCCTCCTCCTCTGAACCATTGTCCTGACCTCTGCTCTCTTGTTCCAGTTGCTGTTGAAGCTCTTGCAGATCTTCAGTGGTTAGCTCTTCCTTGTGCTCCTCCACCAACTGTTCCACATCCTCACCACTCACCTCTAACCCCAAAGACTTGCCCAATTCCACAATTTCTTCCAAAACAGGCTCAGGCTCAGGCTCAGGGTTCTGAGGCTCAGCCCCAAAACCTTCAAAATCCCTCTCTAGGACACAGTCTGGCCACAATTTTCTCCAGGCAGAGTTCAAAGTCCTGGTAGTCACTCCCTCCCAAGCCTTACCTATAAGGTGTACACAATGCAGCATATGGAAATGTTTTTTCCAAAATTCTCTTAGGGTTATGTTCATGTCTGTGGTCACATCAAAGCACTTTTGAAACATTGCTTTGGTATAGAGTTTTTAAAGTTGGAAATGACCTGCTGGTCCATGGGCTGGAGGAGAGGAGTGGTATTAGGGGGCAAGAACTTCACTTTGATGAATTTAAACTCCTCCACAATTTTCTCTACCAAGTTTGGAGGATGACAAGGAGCATTGTCCATTATCAGGAGGCACTTAAGTGGCAAATTATTGTCCAATAGATATTTCTTCACACTGGGGCCAAACACTTCATTGAACCAATCTAAGAAAATGTCCTTTGTGACCCAAGCCTTTTGTTAGACTTCCACATCACACACAAGTTAGACTTGCTGACACCGCATCTGCCAAACACTCGGGATTTTCAAAAGATACACTAGTAAAGGCTTCACTTTGCAATCACCACTGGCATTGGCACAAAGCATCAAAGTTAGCCTGTCTTTCATAGGCTTATGTCCTGGCTGTGCCTTTTCCTCCTGAGTAATGTAGGTCCTGTTGGGCATTTTCTTCCAAAACAGGCCTGTTTCATCACAATTAAACACTTGTTGGGGGAGGAATTGTTCAGCCTCTATGTACTCCTGGAATTCAGGCACATATTTTTCAGCCGCACTTTTGTCACAACAGGCTCCCTCACCATGCCTCACAACACTATGTATGCCAGTACGCTTCTTAAATTTTTGAAACCAGCCTCTGCTGGCTTTAAATTCGCTCACTTCACTCGTTGCAGGCATTTTCTTAAGGAGATCATCATGCAACTGCCTTGCTTTTTCACATATTATTCCCTCCGAAACAGTATCTCCTGCTAACTGTTTCTCGTTGATCCACACCAACAACAACCTTTCCACATTTTCCAGCACTTGTGGTCTGTGTTTTGTGATCACAGATGCACCTTTTGCAACAACAGCTTCCTTGATTTTACTTAAATATTTCTTATCCACAATGGTAGAGATGGTAGAATAGGGTTTACCATACAGCCTGGCCAGCTCACTGATACGCACTCCACTTTCATATTTTTCTATTATCTCCTTCTTCACTTCTATCGTACATATATTTCTGTTCCTCTTGCCACAGGCTTAGCACTAGGATCTTTCCTTGGACCCATGGTAGCTTATTTAGCAGTTGCAAGCACTAAAAACAGTGGAATAATGACAATATACTGGTATGAATGCGTGGGTGTGGGTGGGTGGTCACTCTCGCTTGTAAACAATAGCACACTGACGCTCCCTGGAGTGCGCGCTCAGCTGGGCTCCAAGCGGACAGGTCCGGTACGAAAGGCATAAGACGAATCAATCAACGGATGTCGCATTCAAATTTCTTACGTTATAAGTAACGGATATCGAATATAACGTAAGATGATAACAACGTAAGTCGAGGTACCACTGTAATGTAAAATAGACTAGTCCTTTTACACCCCCAAAAATATACTTACAAAAGCATTTAAAAAAATAAACTTACATAAAAGGGCGATTTTGGGGACCATCGTAACTCGAGGTACCACTGTATATGGATAGATAGATATATGGATAGATAGATATATGGATGGATAGATATAGATAGATATATATTGATAGATAGATATAGATAGATATATGGATAGATAGATATAGATAAATATATGGATAGATAGATATAGATAGATATATGGATAGATAGATATAGATAGATATATGGATAGATAGATATATGGATAGATAGATATAGATATATGGATAGATAGATGTAGATAGATATATGGATAGATGTAGATAGATAGATATAGATAGATATATGGATAGATAGATATAGATAAATAGATATATGGATATAGATATATAGATAAATATATAGATAGATATAGATATATGGATAGATAGATATATGGATAGATAGATATATGGATAGATAGATATATGGATAGATAGATATATGGATAGATAGATATATGGATAGATATATAGATATTTGGATAGATATAGATAGATATATAGATAGATATATGGATAGATATATGGATAGATATATGGATATATATATGGATAGATAGATATAGATATATATAGATAGATAGATATATGGATAGATAGATATATGGATATAGATAGATATATGGATAGATATAGATAGATATATGGATATAGATAGATATATGGATAGATATAGATAGATATATGGATATAGATAGATATATGGATAGATATAGATAGATATATGGATAGATATAGATAGATATACAGATAGATATAGATAGATATATGGATAGAGATAGATATATGGATAGAGATATATATATATGGATAGAGATATATATATGGATAGATATATATATATGGATAGAGATAGATATATGGATAGAGATAGATATATGGATAGAGATAGATATATGGATAGAGATAGATATATGGATAGAGATAGATATATGGATAAAGATAGATATATGGATAGAGATAGATATATGGATAGAGATAGATATATGGATAGAGATAGATATATGGATAGAGATAGATATATGGATAGAGATAGATATATGGATAGAGATAGATATATGGATAGAGATAGATATATGGATAGAGATAGATATATGGATAGAGATAGATATATGGATAGAGATAGATATATGGATAGAGATAGATATATGGATAGAGATAGATATATGGATAGAGATAGATATATGGATAGAGATAGATATATGGATAGAGATAGATATATGGATAGAGATAGATATATGGATAGAGATAGATATATGGATAGAGATAGATATATGGATAGAGATAGATATATGGATAGAGATAGATATATGGATAGAGATAGATATATGGATAGAGATAGATATATGGATAGAGATAGATATATGGATAGAGATAGATATATGGATAGAGATAGATATATGGATAGAGATAGATATATGGATAGAGATAGATATATGGATAGAGATAGATATATGGATAGAGATAGATATATGGATAGAGATAGATATATGGATAGAGATAGATATATGGATAGAGATAGATATATGGATAGAGATAGATATATGGATAGAGATAGATATATGGATAGAGATAGATATATGGATAGAGATAGATATATGGATAGAGATAGATATATGGATAGAGATAGATATATGGATAGAGATAGATATATGGATAGAGATAGATATATGGATAGAGATAGATATATGGATAGAGATAGATATATGGATAGAGATAGATATATATATATGGATAGAGATAGATATATATATATGGATAGAGATAGATATATATATGGATAGATATATGGATATAGATAGATATATGGATAAATATATATATGGATAGATATATATAGATATATGGATATATATATATATATATATATAGATAGATATATGGATAGATATATGGATAGATATAGATAGATATATAGATAGATATAGATAGATATATGGATAGATAGATATAGATAGATATATGGATAGATATATGGATAGATATAGATAGATATATGGATAGATATAGATAGATATATGGATAGATATATGGATAGATATAGATAGATATATAGATAGATATAGATAGAGATATAGATAGATATATGGATAGATATAGATAGATATATGGATAGATATAGATAGATATGTGGATAGATAGATATATGGATAGATAGATATATGGATAGATAGATATATGGATAGATAGATATATGGATAGATATAGATAGATATATGGATAGATAGATATATGGATAGATAGATATATGGATGGATGTTGAGTATGTAAACAAACAGACGAACGCATTTGTTTGTGGTTGATAAACGTTCATTTCCATGTTTGTGAAGTTTATACCATAATACAAACACCTTACATTGTGTACAAGTTGTTTCCACGTTGGTACAGTAGAATAAATAAAGAGCTACATTCCCATTCTCATGTACCACACCACTTTTAGAAGGAATAATTCTCTGAGTGAAGGCATACAAAAGGAATAATTTTTTACAGTTACCCCCAGTAATACTATTGTGTACACATTTTCTTTGGTGTTGAACTAGAGAAAACATTGTTCTTTCTGACACTGACAAGACGGCTGGAAAAATATCTAATATTTATGTTAATTTATTCATTCTGATGTGGGGTGTATTTATTGTGTTTGTTACATAGCATGTTATATAATTTTGAAAAAATATCATAGATGGATTAATGAAAATGTTTATATTAACGTAATATACAACATTTAATGTGCCTCTGAGTGATTATTATTGCGTTTTATTATCATTATTAATATGGCATCCTTAAGACTAATAAGACACTCTTAGTGATTTTAATATGTACCTGCATGCCAGCACAGTGTGCAAGTTTATTTAGGTACAGGTACAAGTGGGGTGCGGTGACCATATTAGAAAGTCAGGTGGGAGGAGCTGTATAGTGAGTTTTGGTCATAATTTGAAATTTCTGTATTAGGGAAATGCTGTAAAGCTGGGCCCTACGGTATACCTAATTATAACTGTTCCTTTCATTTCTCCAGATAAAGAAAAAATTTGGGTAGAATTTTTCCCTATTGTTATGTTCAATTACAAGATGACATTCTTCACATTATTAAACTTGAAGGTTTAATATCCCAAGAAAGCAAAGTAGTGTGGCTTACTTCCATTGGGCTTTGAGGACCTCTTCCTGAGGATGCAATTCAGAGTAGCAAACTGATTTCTTTGTATGTTTCCTACCAGGAGGAGGAACAGGGACAGCAGATGTTGAGAGACTTGCCCATGTGTTCCATCCTGCCTGGGAAGTTAACCTGGGTTTTACATTTTTCTCCATAACCTCTGAATTCTATTCTACATCTTCCATTTTAGGTTGTCCCATTGTAATACACTTGGTTTCTTTTTGTCTTCTACAGTATTATTCCCATGACTCTTTGGCTCTTTTTTTTGGATAGCTGAAAATATTTAATGATGGCAGTGACTTAATTGTATTGTCATAAATTTTTTATGTGAAAAACCTCAGAATAAGTAAAATAGTTTTACTGCTTTGTAAATCCTACAGCTCTGGAGGAGAGAGAGATTCATAAAAGATACAGGAGGGCCTTGTATTATACAATAATACACTAGAGTAACAGATACTGAAGGAAATGTAGATTAATAGTTATTTTTCTAATATGTATCTATGATTTTTTCAGACTTCAGCTGTGATTCCTAAAGCAGTGATTCCTAAAGTAGTGATTCCTAAAGCAGTGATTCCTAAAGCAAAGTCAAAAGCAACAAGTTTTTTGGCATTGGAAAAATCCAAAGATGCTAAATTGAAGAAGGAAACCTCACAATTTCAGAAGGTAATAATTTGGTTGATTAATAGCATAGAATGTATTTACTATATATCTATGTATAGGCCAAGATTTTAAGACCAAATTTTTAAACAAATTGTTGGAAATCGACCTATTCATTAATTTTGAAAGGTTGAAATTCTGACAGTGAGGCCCAACTATGCACTAGATTCCTACATTTTTGGTGCATCAAGGTATAAACCACACTCAGTAACCATATTCTACTTAAACAAATAAATTTGATAATTTCCTGTGGTTTATACTGGCCTCTTCTCCCACTTTGGTAAAAGACAAAAACACAATATAATGTGGTCCTTTATTGACAGGGCTTAGCCCACACAGTGGGCTTTATCAAGTCACAAACAGATCTATCTGGGCAGAGAGGGCATGTGTATATAGGAAGCATAGTAATGTGAATGGTCAGGTGACAATGTTGAAGTTGACGGATGGACAGAGGTCAGATTTGAGAAAGACTTACCCAGTGTGGACCAGTAGGACTGATCCAGTGTTCCTCTGTGCTATGATCTGTTGCTATGTAAGATAACGATGAAGTTTTGTGGCAAGAGGTTCAGCTATGTTGTAGAAGTGGTTTTGGTTGAAATTGCTGGATATACAGATGAGTGATGATTCCAAGATGCTATGACTGGTTGTCTTCTTCTCTGTGGTGATGAGCCACACGTCTCTGTGGTGATGAGCTGCACGTCTTTGTAGTTAATACACACATGTTCTCTCTGCCAGGTAGATCTGTTTATAACTTGATAAGGCCCATTGTGCAGGCAAAACAATGTAAATAAAAGATTGCATTATACTGCATTTGTGTGTCTTTCCATTGTGTTGGTATTTTATACCATTTATCTCCCTCAGCTTCATTACTTAAATCATTAGGAGTGAGGTGTACACCAGGGATGCCTCTCCCAAGACTCCTCTCATTACTGGAATTTCTACTGTTACCAGAGATATTTTATATGCCTGCCTATTATCTAAGCAGAAAACTAATGATGCAAAATAATAAACCACAAGATAACAAATCACTAATTGTTAGGAACACACTGTAACATCTTTCCCCCCAAAATTATCACAAATCTGGTACATTTATAAGGACTTACTAATTGTCACTAATAACTCCCTAAATCTTATTAATCTTGCACAAATAAATCAGGCAAAGAGAAATTTCTTATGATTGTGCCTGAAAAAAAGGGATCATCAAGATTTGCTATAGATATTGTTAAGGTAACTCCTTCCTATGATCAAACATTACACTGAGAACAATCTGGTCTCCAGGTGTTCCCTAAAATTTTTGCCCTTCAAGCTTTAAAACTGAATTATCACAATTATTTGATAGTTTTCAGAAATACCTCCTATGTTACAAAGCCGTGTGACCTCTAGGATTTTTTTTTCCAACACGTTGGCCGTCTCCCACCGAGGCAGGGTGACCCAAAAAGAAAGAAAATCCCCAAAAGAAAATACTTTCATCATCATTCAACACTTTCACGTCACTCACACATAATCACTGTCTTTGCAGAGGCGCTAAGATACGACAGTTCAGAAAATCTCTCCAAACCGCCAATATCTCAAACCCCTCCTTTAAAGTGCAGGCATTGTACCTCCCATTTCCAGGACTCAAGTCCAACTAAATCAATTAACTGGTTTCCCTGAATCCCTTCACAAAATATTACCCTGCTCACACTCCAACAGCTCGTCAGGTCCCAAAAACCATTAGTCTCCATTCACTCCTATCTAACACGCTCACACATGCTTGCTGGAAGTCCAAGCCCCTCGTCTACAAAACCTCCTTTACCCCCTCCCTCCAACCTTTTCGAGAACGACCCCTACCCTGCCTTCCTTCCCCTACAGATTTATGCGCTCTTCAAGTCATTCTACTTTGATCCATTCTCTAAATGACCAAACCACTTACACAACCCCTCTTCAGCCCTCTGACAAATACTTTTAGTAACTCCACACCTCCTTTTAATTTCCACACTTCGAATTTTCTGCATAATATTTACACCACACATTGCCCTTAGACAGGACATCTCCACTGCCTCTAGCTGCCTCCTTGCTGCAGCATTTGCAACCCATGCTTCACACCCATATAAGAGTGTTGGTACCACTATACTTTCGTACATTCCCTTCTTTGTCTCCATGAATAACGTTTTTTGTCTCCACAGATACCTCCACGCACCACTCGCCTTTTTTCCTTCATCAATTCTATGGTTAACCTCATCCTTCATAAACCCATCTGCTGACAAGTCAACTCCCAAATATCTGAAAACATTAACTTCTTCCATAATCCCTCTCTCCAATGTGATATCCAATTTTTCTTTATTTAAATCGTTTGATACCCTCATCACCTTACTCTTATCTATGTTCACTTTCAACTTTCTACCTTTACACACCCTCCCAAACTCGTCCACTAACCTTTGCAACTTTTCTTTAGAATCTCCCATAAGCACAGTATCATCAGCAAAAAGTAACTGTGTCAACTCCCATTTTGCATTTGATTCCCCATGATTTTATCCCACCCCTCTCCCCAACACCCTAGCATTTACTTCTTTTACAACCCCATCTATAAATAAACAAGCATGGTGACATTACACATCCCTGTCTAAGACCTACTTTTACCGGGAAGTAATCTCCCTCTCTCCTACACACCCTAACCTGAGCCTCACTTTCCTCATAAAAACTCTTTACAGCATTCAGTAACTTACTACCTATTCCATACACTTGCAACATTTGCCACATTGCTCCCCTATCCACTCTTATCATATCCCTTTTCTAAATCCATAAATGTAATGAAAACTTCCCTACTTTTATCTAAATACTGTTCACATATATGCTTCAATGTAAACACTTGATCTACACATCCCCTACCCACTCTAAAACCTCCTTGCTCATCTGCAATCTTACTCTCTCTCTTACCTCTAATTCTTTCAATAATAACCCTACCGTACACTTTACCTGGTATACTCAGTAAACTTCTTCTCTTCTTCTTTCAACACGTCGGCCGCTTCCCACCGAGGCAGGGTGGCTCAAAAGGAAAAATGAAAGTTTCTCCTTTTACATTTAGTAATGTATACAGGAGAAGGGGTTACTAGCCCCTTGCTCCCGGCATTTTAGTCGCCTCTTACGATACGCATGGCTTACGGAGGAAGAATTCTGTTCCACTTCCCCATGGAGATAAACCTTAAAATATTTGTAGTCTTAATGTAGGGCGAGAAGCGATTAGTACTTATTTGTAGGAAGTCAGGTGTAGGTAGCCCTGGCTCTCCATCCCAAACTTAATATATGATATGTAGAAGAAAACCCAGAGGGGTGTGTGTGTGTATATATATGCTTGTACATGAATGTGTAGTGTGACCTAAGTAGAAGTAGCAAGATGTACCTGAAATCTTGCATGTTTATGAGACAGAAAAAAGACACCAGCAATCCTACCATCATGTAAAACAATTACAGGCTTCCGTTTTACAGTCGCTTGGCAGGATGGTAGTACTTCCCTGGGCTGTTGCTGTCTACCAACCTACTACCTAGACTCAGTAAACTTATTCCCCTATAATTCTTACAATCTCTTTTATTCCCCTTCCCTTTATATAAAGGAACTATACACGCTCTCTGCCAATCCCTAGGTATCTTCCGTAAGCCATGCGTGTCGTAAGAGGCGACTAAAATGCTGGGAGCAAGGGGCTAGTAATCCCTTCTCCTGTATATATTACTAAATGTAAAAGGAGAAACTTTCGTTTTTCCTTTTGGGCCACCCTGCCTCGGTGGGAAACGGCCGACGTGTTGAAAGAAGAAGACCAACCTCTCCAACACTATATCCCCCCCCTCCCCTGCTTTTAACATTTTTGTCATGATCCCGTCAGTTCCAGCTGCTTTACCCTCTTTCATTCTACGTAATGCCTCACACACCTCCCTAACACTCACATCCTGCTCTTCTTTACTCCTAAACGATGTTATACCTCCCTGGCCAGTGCATGAAATTACCACCTCCCTTTTTTCATCAACATTTAAAAGTTCCTCAAATATTCCTGCCATCTACCCACTACCTCCAGCTCCCCTACTCTGTTTTTAACTAACAAATCCATTTGTTCCCAAGTCTTTCTTAACTTGTTTATCTCACTCCTTGTTTTGTCCGAGAAGTGCAGCATACGTAACAGTAGGATAAATCAGTTCACTGGCATAATATCACTGAAGGCTGAGGTTGAAATTAGGTGGTCTGTCAACCAGTATGACTTGATATTGTGCTTATACCCATTTGGCATAAGCATTATTGTGGCAAGGTACAGATACATCTCAGCCATAGTTGTCTCCTTCCACTGGTGTAGTTGTGATTTTGGTGAAACAAGTGTGTTTGCCGTGGTATAATCAAAGTATGTGTTACTTTCCCTGACAATAATTCAGTGCTTGATCAAAAAATAGTTCAAAACATTCCATTAAACTGACATTATCCTCAAGGATACAAGATGGCGGATTCCACTTTGAGTTTCATCAAATTGATGGGGATTGGGAACAAAATTGGCACCCTGCTGCCAATCCCAGATGCGATCTGCTGGTGGATACTGGATATTGATAGGTGGTTTTGGTTGTGCAGGTTGTTGTGGTGTGTGGGTGTTTGAGGCTGACCTTGGTTGTGGATGTGCTGAGTGAGCAGTGTGGGTCCCAGCCTGGGCTGCTGCTGGTGACGCATACTGCGTGGCACCACCACCATACACTGCCATATGTGGTCGATTATCCATCCTAATTGTAGCCACATTATCATAACTCTCACTGTTTATTCCTAGTGTAGGGCCATAGGATGTACTCCATCCTCTTGGAATAGCATAGGGCACACTAAGAGACCGCAAGTGGCATTGTATAAATCAACACTTCACCGGTGAATTTTCCTCTTCATCGAGAACTACGAAATCATAGTCAATATCACTATCATCACCATTGCTCACATGAGTCCTGGCCATGGGAAAATACGAGCTTACGCTTACCACCATCATGTGTGACCAGACCTGGCTGGTAAAAATACTATTCTTGGCTCTCTCTCCTACACGCATGCACACGTGCACACACTCACACTCTTTCACACTCACTTTCACACTCGCACTCTTAAATAGCAGTGTGAGGACCTCCATTAGCCTAAAATAAACACCATACATTATCCACAGGTGTGGTCAGCACATCAAAAACTCTCCTACAGTTACCTTTGTTCCCCCACTGTTGTGACACCATCAAGACACTACAAAAAACATCCACAAACAGCTGACATAATTTTAAAATGCAGAGAGCTCTTTTTTTCTACATAAAACAGAATTATAGTATTTTATATCACAGAATCTCATTTTTACTGACAGTAAAGCATATTTAACCCTTTCAGGGTCCAGAGCCCAAATCTCAGTGACAGCCAGGGTCCAAGAATTTTCAAAAACAAATTTTGTAATTTTTTCATATGAAATGGTAGAGAATCTTTTTCTGTAGGTAATAAAACAAAAGGTACGAAATTTAATGGAAAATTGACGAAGTTACACTCTTGCGAATTTTGATGCATCAGCGATATTTACGCATCGGCGATTTTGCCGACTTTGACTCTTTTTTGGGCCAATTACAATTGTCCAGTCGACCAAATTCTTAGCTATTTCGCTAGTATTGCTTCTATTTTATCGATTGAGCAAAAGAAATCGCCCAGTCAACTGTTTCAACTACCCAATAAAGTGATTGGAAATTAGTAATTTGGCCAATTTAACACAAAGTTCAAAATATTTCAATTTCAAAATAGGAATGCAGGCATTCCTAGCACTAAAATAACATTTCCTCTGTTCATTAGTTATGTTTTCAGTCTTTACAAATGAATTCCATTTTGATTTTTTATTCACATAATGAATTTTTATTCACACCAAAAAATAGAAGATTTACTGTTATGCAATGTTGTAATAATTGTACAGTGGTACATCTACTTACGAGCAAAATTTGTTCCAGTCGGCTATTCAAGTGCTGATACCGAAGGAATTTTTTCCCATAAGAAATAATGAAAATTAGGTTAATCCATTTCAGACCCCCAAAAATACACTTACAAAAGCACCTACAAAAATACACTTACAAAAGCACCTACAAAAATACACTTACATAATTGTTCGAGTTGGGAACTGCTCGTAAGTAGAGGTACCACTGTATAAATAATATCAACACATTCATGAACGTATATTAGATCCACCAGCCGATGCATATTAGACGCGTGACGTCATTTGTTTACTCTTGAACATCGGCAAAAATTGAACATTTCCGCTACTTTGAGCTCAGTTTCAAGCCATTTTCAGTACTAAAACCAATCAAAATCATCTCTATTTCTGTAATATATCTTCCATTCTATCAAATGAGACCAAGAAATCGCGAATACAACTGTAAAAATTACGGTCGCAATTTTTTTTTCATTATGCACTGCATGCTGCAAGATTTTTTATGTGGTGCACACTTGCCACGTAGATGTACAATGGACCTTCGGTTATCGGCCGTAATCTGTTCCAAAAGGTCGGCCTAAAAGCGAAATGGCCGATAAGTGAAATAATATTTCCCATAAGAATTAATGTAAATCCAAATAATTTTTTTAACAATTAAATAAGTATTACATACCTTTATTGAAGATTAATGCTGGCTTCTGGAAGATAGGGAGGAGGAAAGATGGAGGAGTTATTGTTTGGAAGGGGAATCCCCCTCCATAATGACTTCCGGTAACAAGTCCCTCTCTGGTATCTTTTAATGCCACTAGGACCAGCTTGAAAGTCACTGAACCCCTGTCACACAACATATCTGTCCATAGAGGTCTATTCCTGGCATCTCTTTATGATTTTCCTGAAGTGAGACAAGGTTTTTGTCACTAAACGTGTTGCAGATATGGCTTGTTTCAGCTTGGTCAGGGTGGTATTTCTCGACAAAACTTTGCACCTCATTCCACTTTACACATATGTCCTTAATCACTGAAGAAGGCACCTCCTTCACTCCCTCTTCCTCCTCTGAAGCAATTTATTCAGCTGCAGTCTGTTGCTGTTCGAGTTGAAGCTCTTGCAGCTCTTCAGTGGTTAGCTCTTCCCTGTGGTCCTCCACCAACTCTTCCACTTCCTCGCCATTCACCTCCAACCCCAGGGACTTCCCCAATGCCACAATAGAGTCCGCAGGGTCAGGGTCAGCCTCAAACTCTTCAAGCAGAGTTCAAAGTCCTGGAAGTCACTCCCTCTCAAGCCTTACATATAAGGCTTATGCAATGGAGGATAGTGAAGTAATTTCTCTAGAACTCTCTTAGGGTCAGAACTGGCAGTCTCACCATGCCTTACCACTCTGTGTATGCCACTACACTTCTTAAATCTCTCAAACCAGCCTTTGCTGGCCCTAAATTAACTAACAGCAGCACTTGTTCCAGGAGTTTGATTTAAGAGATAATCATGCAACTGCCTTGCTTTCTCACAAATAATGGACGCCACAACACTGTCTCCCACTAATTCTTTTTCTTTAATCCACAATAACAATACCTTTTCCATATCTTCCATTATTGGTGACCTTTGTTTTGTTATCACATTTACTCCTTTTGCAACATAAGCGTCCTCAATTTGTTCTTTCTTTGCCAGGATGGATGTAATTGTTGATTTGTTTTTCCTGTACATCCTGGCAAGTTCCAGCACCCGCACACCACTCTCATATTTTTCAGTCGCTTCTCGCTTAAATTCCATGGTGTTTCTCACTTTCTTTACCACAGGAACTTTACTAGGAACTTTCTTTGGAGCCATGGTTACTTATTTCGCAGTTGCACTGACAAAAAAAAACACTAAAAACAATGCAAAACAAGCGAAATGTTTGGATGAATGAGCAGAAGCTTCCTCACGTGCCGAGAGACACAGCCAAACTGACGCGCAAAGCGGCTGGGCCGGCAGATTCACGCGCCACATACGGCCGATAAGCGAAATAACGGCAAATAATCGGTAGCCGAAAAAACGGCCTATAAGCGAGTTGGCCAATAACAGAAATGGCTGATAACTGGGGTCCACTGTACTCTCTCATATCTAGGCCCAAATTTACCGCTCACAGGTTATCTGAGTGAGCTGAGCTCATGGCATAGATCTACGGCTTGGACCTTTCTCTTTACAGTTTATATCTTACCCTAACTACATCCACCTTTAATGTTTAAACTTTCAGTTCATCCCTAATATGCAATAGTACTATACAGTGGACCCCCGAGTTTCGTAAACCCGGAAATCGTACATTTATGTAAGTATAATATTGTAAGTGCTTGTGGAAAAGTATTTTTGGGGGTCTGAAATAGACTAACCTACGTGACATTTTTCCTTAAGGGAGTAAATTCGTTCGGTAATGGCACTTGAGCAGACTTCAGGAGTGATGTTTTTACGAAACTCGGGGGTCCACTGTATGCTATGAAAAAAACCCAGTGGAAATAGGTAATGAACCTGAGCATTTTCATGTACTTGCACACTTGAAGATGTGTGTGTAAGTACATGAATGCACTCAGGTTTTATTTACTATTTTCACTATGGTAATTTTTCGTATTTGCAATCACACATTTTATTGTGATCTTTCTTCTTTCAACAAATCGGCCGTTTCCCACCAAGGTGGGGTGGCCCAAAGAGAAAAACAAAAGTTTCTCTTTTTAATTTTAGTAATGTATACAGGAGAAGGGGTTACTACCCCCTTGCTCCCGGCATTTTAGTCAACTCTTACGACACGCATGGCTTACGGAGGAAGAATTCTGTTCCACTTTCCCATGGAGATAAGAGGAAATAAGAACAAGAACTAGTAAGAAAATACAGTGGACCCCCGGATTATGTTGGCATCGTATAACGATAAATTCGGAAGACGATACATTTTTCTGTAAAAATAATGGTTCGGTAAACGATGATCCTCGGAAAATGCTATTAGTCTTTGACGCATACACATGCCCTCGGACGGCACAATGCTCCATCCAGAGTCGGTGTGCCATTGTTTACCAGCGAGTGAGCGCCACCCACGCATTCATACCATACATTTTGTCATTTTTCCACTGTTTTTAGTTCCTGCAACTGCTAAATGGGTCCAAAGAAAGCTCCTAGTGCCAGCCCTGTGGTAAGGAAAGTGAGAAATACGGTTCCATGAAGTGTTTGGCCCCAGTGTGAAGAAATATCTTGAGGAAAATAAATTGGGCCTCAAGTGTCTCCTGGTAATGGACAATGCTCCTGGTCATCCTCCAGACTTGGAAGAGCAAATTGTGGAGGAGTTTAACCCTTTGAGGGTCGAGAGGCCCTCTCCCAAACTCGTTCTCAGGGTCAAAAAATATTCAATTTTTTTTTTTTGTGAGTTTTAACGGCCAAAAAAAAAAATTTGCAATCAATACTTAGTGAGATATGGAGGCGTGAAGTTGACAGAAATTGAACTGCTTACGGCAACATCGCCGACTGCCGGTCATCTGGTTATAGTTTATTTTGTTTTTGCCTACTTTTTTCTTTTATTTTTTAATATTTTATTTTTTCAAGTAACTTTTATGGCCTGTGAGACTAATATAAAGACTATTTGGTATATATTCACTCATTCTATACTACACAATTACCACACAAACTTTGCTGTCATTATATTGTTTACAAGGAGGAGGAGGAAACAACAACAACAACTTGGTACCTGCAGTGTTAATGTAAGGAGATTCCCCTTCCAAACACTAGCATATTACTCCTTCCTCCTTCCATCTTCCACACGTCAACAACTCTTCAATAAAGGTAAGTGTTAAGTTACTACACTGTTGTATGTCTTAGTTGTAATTTATATATACATGTACTGTGTAAGTTAATGTGTAAACAATATTTATTTTAATACTTTTGGGTGTCTGGAACGGATTAATTGAATTTCCATTATTTCTTATGGGGAAAATAGATTCAGATAAGTTATTTTCGGTTTAAGTTAAGCCCTCTGGAATGAATTAATCATAAAATCCGGGGGCCCACTGTAGAAGAAAACCCAGAAGGTGTGTATATATATGCTTGTACATGATTTGTAGTGTGTTGGGTGTCTGGAACGGATTAATTGAATTTCCATTATTTCTTATGGGGAAAATAGATTCAGATAAGTTATTTTCGGTTTAAGTTAAGCCCTCTGGAATGAATTAATCACAAAATCCGGGGGCCCACTGTAGAAGAAAACCCAGAAGGTGTGTATATATATGCTTGTACATGAATGTGTAGTGTGACGTAAGTGTAAGTAGAAGTAACAAGACATACCTGAAATCTTGCATGTTTATGAGACAGAAAAAGAGACACCAGCAATCCTACCATCATGTAAAACAATTACAGGCTTTCGTTTTACACTCACTTGGCAGGACGGTAGTACCTCCCTGGGCGGTTGCTGTCTACCAACCTATTACCTAGGTTTTTATTGTGATATCTTCCACTATTTGATATGTTAACTATGATTCTCTCCCTATTACTTCCCCATCCCCTCCTCATCTAGTTGCTATCCTGTTCCCATCCTGTCTGCTGATGTCCTTCCCGGCACCTCTTCTCCCTCTACCATTGTTCACCTCTTCCATACAGGTTTTAATAATTCTTATGGGTTTATTTCTTTCCCTAAATATAATCATTATGACATTCCGTTTTGCATTTCAGAATGTACGGAGAAATAATGAAGAAAAAATCCAACGAGGAGTTATCTATATTTCTCGTATTCCATATGGATTCTTCGAGCTTGGACTGTCTAAATACTTTCGCCAATTTGGAAAATTGAAGAATGTTATGCTAGTACGTAGCAAGAAGGTCAGTACATACAGTAACAGTGTCAAGGTGGTGCCAGGGAAGTATACCACTTATAATGCTGTGTAAGTGTCAAATATTGACATTATTGGGTATGCAGGCAATGTCTTGGTAGTTTTTAACCCTTTTACCCCAAAATTAACCCTTAAACTGTGTCCAACGTGCTGGTATGCAACTGATGATTGTGTCCAGTGTACAAGTATGAACAATTTTTTGTTTCTTCAAATCTGCCGCCTGCCAATATTTTTGACCTCACAACTCTTTGGGTCTACTACAGTCTCTTCATACCTTTGCAAAAATTCTAAGGCCAGGCAAGTCCACACATTGCATCATGGTTAACTACACAGGTGATGACTGTGTGTCTGCCTTACTGGTATGTCTAACTTGCATAAGTAAACAATGAAACCTAAACCTATTGTTCTACCACCAGCTTCCCTACCAGCAAACAGTGTCATTCCAAATTTATTGCAGTTTCATAATATTAACAGGAATTCATCAACAAACAACTGTAAATATATTTAACCCAGTATAACCCAATAGTCAAACTGTGTGACTTATTTCCTTGTTTTGATGAGTATTACACCTT
Source organism: Cherax destructor (assembly GCA_009830355.1). Classification (NCBI taxonomy): domain Eukaryota; kingdom Metazoa; phylum Arthropoda; class Malacostraca; order Decapoda; family Parastacidae; genus Cherax; species Cherax destructor. The sequence goes on from WNWK01009454.1 coordinate 29,506, forward strand.
GAAAAATTGTAATGTCATAGGATTTTGTAGTTAATATGTTTTTCAGTAGCCTGGAAGACACACAATATTTATATAAACTAGGAAATTTCCTCAAACCCAAATACAGTGGACCCCTGGAAATCGAACACCTCCCAACTCAACCTATTGTGTAAGTTTATTATTGTAAGTGTATTTTTGGGGGTCTGAAATGGACTAATCTAATTTACATTATTCCTTATGGGAATAAATTCGTTCAGTTACAGCACTTGAACAGCATTCTGGAACAAAGAATGTTGGATTTCCGGGGGTCCACTGTATATACAGGAGGCCTCCTCCCCATCCTGCTTTATGGTGCTTCACTTTACAGCAATACCTCTACTTACAAGCAAAATTCGTTCCAGTCGGCTATTCAAGTGCCGATACCGAAGGAATTTTTTCCCATAAGAAATAATGAAAATTAGGTTAATCCATTTCAGACCCCCAAAAATACACTTACAAAAGCACCTACAAAAATACACTTAAATAATTGTTCGAGTTGGGAGCTGCTCGTAAGTAGAGGTACCACTGTACAGACATTTCAAATTATGACCAAAAATTAGTTTATACAGCTTCCTGATTAGCTATTACAGCATCTACACACCACAGTTTCTTTATATCCTCTGTGAGCTCTGCGTCTCTTGATTGCGTCTGGAAACCTTTCAGAATTTCAAGTGTTTTAAAGTTATTGCATATACAGTGATCCCTCGGTTTTCGCCGAAAATTTGTTCCAGAATGCTGCTAAAGTGCCATTACCGAACGAATTTACTTCCTTAAGAAATAATGTCACGTAGGTTAGTCTATTTCAGACCCCCAAAAATACACTTGCAACAGCACTTACGAAAATACACTTACATAAATGTTCGAGTTTGGAGATGCACGAAAACCGAGGGACCACTGTATTGTGTATACTCTGATAATTATACTTATGTGTACCTATACCTAAATAAACTTAGTGTGCTGGCGTGCTGGTACACATTAAAATCATCAAGAGTGTCTCACTAGTGTTGAAGATGCAATAAGCATAATGATAATAATAATACTCACTCTGGGGAGCTTTAAATTTCGTATATTATGTTAATATAGACATTTTCATTAATCAATATGATTTTTTTTTTTCAAAATTATATAAGAAACACACTACATTTCATATAAATATAACATGTCCAACCATAGTAGAACAAATTGACATAAATATGAGATGTGGTAGCCAGGTGGCTTGTAGGAGTGACAGCAAGAATTCCGTTTTTACAAGTTCAACACCAGAGAAAGCTGTGTACTCAATGGTATTACTGGGGCAACTTTTTTTTTTTTTCAACACGTCGGCCGTCTCCCACCGAGGCAGGGTGATCCATAAAGAAAGAAAATCCCCATAAAGAAAATACTTTCATCATCATTCAACACATTCACCACACCCATACATAATCACTGTCTTTGCAGAGGCGCTCAGATAAGGCAGCTGAGAATTGTCCCTCCCAGCTGTCACTATCCCAGACCCCTCCTTTAAAGTGCAGGCATTGTACTTCCCATTTCCAGGACTCAAGTCCAACTAAATCAATTAACTGGTTTCCCTGAATCCCTTCACAAAATGTTACCCTGCTCACACTCCAACAGCTCGTCAGGTCCCAAAGACCATTCGTCTCCATTCACTCCTATCTAACACGCTCACACATGCTTGCTGGAAGTCCAAGCCCCTTGCCCACAAAACCTCCTTTACCCCCTCCCTCCAACCTTTTCTAGGACGACCCCTACCCCGCCTTCCTTCCCCTACAGATTTATACGCTCTCCAAGTCATTCTACTTTGATCCATTCTCTATAAATGACCAAACCACCTCAACAACCCCTCTTCAGCCCTCTGACAAATACTTTTAGTAACTCCACACCTTCTCCTAATTCACATTCTGAATTTTCTGCATAATATTTACACCACACATTGCCCTTAGACAAGACATCTCCACTGCTTCCAGCCTCCTCCTCGCTGCAGCATTTGCAACCCATGCTTCACACCCATATAAGAGTGTTGGTACCACTATACTTTCGTACTTTCCCTTTGCCTCCATGGATAACGTTTTTTGTCTCCACAGATACCTCAACGCACCACTCACCTTTTTTCCTTCATCAATTCTATGGTTAACCTCATCCTTCATAAACCCATCTGCTGACATGTCAACTCCCAAATATCTGAAAACATTTACTTCTTCTATAATCCCTCTCTCCAATGTGGTATCCAATTTTTCTTTATTTAAATAGTTTGATACCCTCATCACCTTACTTTTATCTATGTTCACTTTCAACTTTCTACCTTTACACACCCTCCCAAACTCGTCCACTAACCTTTGCAACTTTTCTTTAGAATCTCCCATAAGCACAGTATCATCAGCAAAAAGTAACTGTGTGAACTCCCATTTTACATTTATTTTTATTTATTTATTAACACATCGGCCGATTTTCACCAAGGCAGGGTGGCCCGAAAAAGAAAAACTTTCATCATTCACTCCATCACTGTCTTGCCAGATTGTCACTGTGAAATAAGTCACCTTGGGTCCAAAGAAGCTTCCTAGTGGCACCCCAGTGGTAGCAGGCATGCAGGGAGTGTAGCATTCATGCCGGGAGTGTAGGAGGCGTGCCGGGAGTGTAGGAGGCGTGCCGGGAGTGTAGGAGGCGTGCCGGGAGTGTAGGAGGCGTGCCGGGAGTGTAGGAGGCGTGCCGGGAGTGTAGGAGGCGTGCCGGGAGTGTAGGAGGCGTGCCGGGAGTGTAGGAGGCGTGCCGGGAGTGTAGGAGGCGTGCCGGGAGTGGGGTTTCCTCTTCCAATCACTAACCCCTCCCCCTGTCCTTCTCCCTATCTTCCAGATGCCAGCAAGTCTCTTCAATAAAGGTAAGTACAGTGGACCCTCGGTTAAGGGCCGTAATCCGTTCCAGAAGCTTGGCCTTAAACCGAAATGGCCTTTAACCGAAATAATATTCCCCATAAGAATTAATGTAAATTAAATTAATCCGTTCCAGACAAAAATATTAATTTTTTTTTTTAACAATTAAATCAATATTACATACCTTTATTGAAGACTAATGCTGGCTTCTGGATGATAGGGAGGAGGAAAGAGGGAGGAGTTAGTGTTTGGAAGGGTAATCCCCCTCCATAAGGACTTCATGTAGCAAAGCTCTCTCTGTGGTCTTTTAATGCCACTAGGATCAGCTTGAGAGTCACTCCACGAACTACGCTCCCTGCATGCCTTCTACGCTCCCTGCATGCCTGCTACGCTCCCTGCATGCCTGCTACACTCCCTGCATGCCTGCTACACTCCCTGCATGCCTGCTATATACTCCCTGCATGCCTGCTATATACCGCATATATACTCCTGCATGCCTGCTATATACTCCTGCATGCCTGCTATATACTCCTGCATGCCTGCTATATACTCCCTGCATGCCTGCTATATACTCCCTGCATGCCTGCTATATACTCCTGCATGCCTGCTATATACCCTGCATGCCTGCTATATACTCCCTGCATGCCTGCTATATACTCCCTGCATGCCTGCTATACTCTGCATGCCTAGCTATACTCCCTGCATGCCTGCTATATACTCCTGCATGCCTGCATATATGCATACTCCTGCATGCCTGCTATATACTCCTGCATGCCTGCTATATACTCCTGCATGCCTGCTATATACTCCCTGCATGCCTGCTATATACTCCCTGCATGCCTGCTATATACTCCTGCATGCCTGCTATATACTCCTGCATGCCTGCTATATACTCCTGCATGCCTGCTATATACCCTGCATGCCTGCTATATACTCCCTGCATGCCTGCTATATACTCCTGCATGCCTGCTATATACTCCTGCATGCCTGCTATATACTCCCTGCATGCCTGCTATATACTCCTGCATGCCTGCTATATACTCCTGCATGCCTGCTATATACTCCTGCATGCCTGCTATATACTCCCTGCATGCCTGCTATATACTCCCTGCATGCCTGCTATATACTCCCTGCATGCCTGCTATATACTCCCTGCATGCCTGCTATATACTCCCTGCATGCCTGCTATATACTCCCTGCATGCCTGCTTTTACCCTGCATGCCTGCTATCCTGCTGCTGCTATATACTCCCTGCATGCCTGCTATATACTCCCTGCATGCCTGCTATATACTCCTGCATGCCTGCTATATACTCCCTGCATGCCTGCTATATACTCCTGCATGCCTGCTATATACTCCTGCATGCCTGTATATACTCCTGCATGCCTGCTATATACTCCCTGCATGCCTGCTATATACTCCTGCATGCCTGCTATATACTCCTGCATGCCTGCTATATACTCCTGCATGCCTGCTATATACCTCCTGCATGCCTGCTATATCTCCTGCATGCCTGCTTATACTCCTCTGTCTAACTTGCATGCTGCTATATACTCCTGCATGCCTGCTATATCCCTGCATGCCTGCTACTCTCTGCCTCTATGCCTGCCTGCCTTGATTTTATCATGTTTCTCACTTTCTTTACCAAAGGAACTTTACTAAGAACTTTCCTTGGGGCCATGGTGACTTATTTTGCAGTTGCACTTGATAAATAACCACGAAAAACAATGGATTATAGCAAAATGTTTGGATGAATGAGCAGAAGCTTCCTCATGCACCGAGTGGTGGATGGACGCATCCCATATGGCCTCTAATCGAAAGACGGCCTCTAACCGAGAGCCGAAAAACCGGCCTTTAACCGAAAAACAGTCTCTAACCGGGAGCCGAAAAACCAGCCTCTAACTGAGTTGGCCTTTAACCGAGGGTCCACTGTAAATGTTATTTTAAATATTTATTTCAATATTTATTTATAAATTTAATATTGTATGTAGTATTTGTGTGTTTTCTGTATGTAAAACTATAGTTATTCTTTAAAAAATGTATTTTTTGTGAATATTTTTGGATGTCTGGAACGGATTAATTGTATTTACATTATTTCTTATGGGAAATAAGGGTTCGGATTACGAAAGATTCAGATTAAGTAATAGCTTCTGGAACGGATTAATTTCGTTAACCGAGGGTCCACTGTACGTGCATCAATAATCACTTTTCTGGGAGATGCAGTTTGTTAGGGACTTCATGTGTTCCCAAGCAGAAAATTAGCCAAAACAGTAGAAGTATATGAGAATTATTTTGCTAATGTGTAACATTATTTTTGATGATGAATAACAATTGCCCACTGACAAAATATTTTTATATGTTATGTTTTGCAAGTTGTTATTGTTGCACATGTGTGTTTCAGACTGGCGCAAGTTGTGGATATGCCTATGTAGAATTTGAAAGCTATGATGTTGCCAGGATTGTGGCTAAGGTCATGGATGGATACCTCACTTTTGGAAAAATTATGAAATGTAAGTAAAATATGCCTATATTTAATGTTTTCATAGCCTAAATATGTAAATGTAATTTCACTGATTTTTCACAATTCAGATATAAAATTCTAGTACTTATTTGTAAAATTTATTAACCCTTTCAGGGTTTCGGCTGTACTAGTACGGCTTACGCACCAGGGTTTTCGTTATACTAGTACGCCTAAATTCTAGCGCCCTCAAATCAAGTGGAAACAGGCTGGTATGCCTAGATGTGAGAGAATGGGTCTGTGCGGTCAGTGTGCACAGTATAAAAATAATCCTGCACCACACAGTGCATAATGAGGAAAAAAAAACTCTGACCGTGTTTTTGGTTTAAAACAGTGACTTTGCAGTCTATTTTCGTATAGTATTTATGCTTGTATTCTCGTTTTCTTAGTCTCATTTGATAGAATGGATGATATATTACAGAAATAGAGATACTTTTGACTGGTTTCACGATGACAAGTACCTTGAAACTGAGCGCAAAGTAACAAAAATGTTCGATTTTTGCTGATGTTCAAGAGTAAACAAATCACGCCATGCGTCCAATACACATCAACTGGGTAGTCTAATATTCTTGCACAAGTGCGCTGATATTATTTATACCATTTTTACAATGATGCAGTTGTATACATAACAGAAAATCTTCTATTATTTGTGAGAATAAAAATTCAAAATGGAAAGCAAAAGTAATGTAAGAGGGGCCTGGAGACGTGACTATTGAACAGATAAAATGTTATTTGAGTGCCAGGAATGTCTGTCTCATTTATTCTGGACCTTATTTTGAAATTGACATCTTTTGAAATTTGTGAGAAATTTTACCAAACTGCCATTTTCTGACCACCTTATTGGGTAGTTGAAATCGGTAAATTGGTGGTTTCTTATACTCAATTGATAGAACAAATGGAATTCTAGCGAAATAGCTATAATTTTAGTAGACTGAAACATTGGAATTTGCCGAAAATAGGGCTCAAAGTGGGCGAAATCGCCGATGCGTAAATGTCATCAATACCGCTAACTTTGCGAGAGCATAATTCCGTTAGTTTTCCATCAAATTTCATAATTTTGGTGGCGTTATGATCGGAAAAAGATTCTCTATCATTTCATAAGAAAAAATAATTTTTTTTTTTCCGAAAAATTTGTGACCCTGAGAACAAGTTTGGGAGAGGGCCTTGCGACCCTGAAAGGGTTAAATATGTAGATAAGGAAAGTGGTAGGCATAATGTAGTACATACTAAGTTCTTTTCTAATTTAAATTTTTTTTGAACAAAATAGTAGCAGATATGAGAATACATTTTTTTGCCTCTGATAGTTGAACTAACACAGCTGTTATACATCTTCACTATTATTTAACCCTTAAACTGTCCAAACGTAGATCTACGTTTTTGTAGGCAGTGCTCTGACCTTGATTTTCTCCATAAGAAAGCATGTAAAAAAAAAGTAAATATACATGTGCGTGCGTAGCACTCTGACCTTGATATTCTCAATAAGAAAGTATGTAAAAAAACGTAGATCTACCTTTGGAGTGCTACGCAAGCAAACATGGATCTATGTTTGGACAGTTTAAGGGTTAATATCAGAAGCTTTGTCATATTCACCTCTAGTGGCCTTCTGACATGTCTGATCAATGCTCCAGTTCATTCTATGTAGTATTGGCCAACACATCCAGGGTGACTCTTTTCAATTGTATCATTTAGCATAGCACTGACTGTGTTAGTGCCAGCTACTAGTATCTGGGAAACATAATCCTTCACTAACCTTCATAGGTAGTCTTAAGGTGAAATATCATGAGAGCATGGGGCCATTTACTAGGGCCATCATGCCAAGAGTAGTAAGGCTCTCAAAACTCGTCAAAGGTACAGTAGGACCCCCCATATCCGCGGGGGATATATTCTAAGGACCTGCCATGGATACCGAAACCGTGGATGGTAGCAAACCCTATATATAAGTCCTATACATATCTATTATAACGTTTGATATATTATGCACAACAAGTGGAGAATTATCACTTTTTCACTGGGAAGCATTTCACAGCTTCTCTTAGGCTTTGAAGAATTTCAACTTCTCTACTTTTGTGCTTTGGGGCCATTACTCTGTAAAATTAAGAGGGTATTTTTGGGCCACAATAAACCGTGGATGCTGAATCAGTGGATATGAGGGTTCTACTGTACTATATCAAAGGTATGCCTAGTCCATCTCCAGTGATCTGTCTACTGGTGACCCTACACACCTTTTTTTTTTTTTTTTTCAACAAGTCGGCCATCTCCCACCGAGGCAGGGTGACCCAAAAAGAAAGAAAATCCCCAAAAAGAAAATACTTTCATCATCATTTCACCTACCACCACATATAATGACACCAGTGATGACCTGACAATTACCACCACACAGTGAGATTTTTGTTATCCTCTGGTTGATCCCTGGAAATCAAATCTTCACCCCCCCCCACACACAGTTTATGGTACACCTGGCATCATATTCCTGTGTTGACTACACTGGACCTGGCTCACTTTGCTTGTGTCCTGGGAAATTATCTTAGGTTTTTTATTCCTCACCTCTTGGTCACTTGCTTGTAACCAAATACAGTAACTGCATTCTCCACCTTCACTCGGCTTTCATATCTGATCTCTCTTTTCCTTCTTTTTTTCTTTTAACCAGTTTTTTTTTTTTTTTTTTTTTTCTCCTCAACAAGTCGGCCGTCTCCCACCGAGGCAGGGTGACCCAAAAAGAAAGAAAATCCCCAAAAAGAAAAAACTTTCATCATCATTCAACACTTTCACCACACTCATACATAATCACTGTCTTTGCAGAGGAGCTCAGATACGACAGCTGAGAAAAGTCCCTCCCAGCTGTCACTATCTCAGACCCCTACTTTAAAGTGCAGGCATTGTACTTCCCATTTCCAGGACTCAAGTCCAACTAAATCAATTAACTGGTTTCCCTGAATCCCTTCACACAATGTTACACTGCTCACACTCCAACAGATCGTCATGTCCCAAAAACCATTCGTCTCCATTCACTCCTATCTAACACGCTCACACATGCTTGCTGGAAGTCCAAGCCCTCGCCCACAAAACCTCCTTTACCCCTTCCCTCCAACCTTTTCTAGGACGACCCCTACCCCGCCTTCCTTCCCTACAGATTTATACGCTCTCCAAGTCATTCTACTTTGATCCATTCTCTCTAAATGACCAAACCACCTCAACAACCCCTCTTCAGCCCTCTGACAAATACTTTTAGTAACTCCACACCTTCTCCTAATTTCCACATTCCGAATTTTCTGCATAATATTTACACCACACATTGCCCTTAGACAGGACTTCTCCACTGCCTCCAGCCTCCTCCTCGCTGCAGCATTTGCAACCCATGCTTCACACCTATATAAGAGTGTTGGTACCACTATACTTTCGTACATTCCCTTCTTTGCCTCCATGGATAACGTTTTTTGTCTCCACAGATACCTCAATGCACCACTCACCTTTTTTCCTTCATCAATTCTATGGTTAACCTCATCCTTCATAAACCCATCCGCTGACACATCAACTCCCAAATATCTGAAAACATTTACTTCTTCCATAATCCCTCTCTCCAATGTGATATCCAATTTTTCTTTATTTAAATCGTTTGGTACCCTCATCACCTTACTCTTATCTATGTTCACTTTTAACTTTCTACCTTTACACACTCTCCCAAACTCATCCACTAACCTTTGCAAATTTTCTTTAGAATCTCCCATAAGCACAGTATCATCAGCAAAAGTAACTGTGTCAACTCCCATTTTGCATTTAATTCTCCATAATTTAATCCCACCCTCTCCCCAACACCCTAGCATTTACTTCTTTTACAACCCCATCTATAAATATATTAAACAACCATGGTGACATTACACAACCCTGTCTAAGACCTACTTTTACCGGAAGTAATCTCCCTCCCTCCTACACACCCTAACCTGAGCCTCACTATCCTCATAAAAACTCTTTACAGCCTTCAGTAACTTACTACCTATTCCATACACTTGCAACATTTGCCACATTGCTCCCTATCCACTCTATCATATGCCTTTTCTAAATCCATAAATGCAATTAAAACTTCTCTACCTTTATCTAAATACTGTTCACATATATGCTTCACTGTAAACACTTGATCTACACATCCCCTACCCACTCTAAAGCCTCCTTGCTCATCTGCAATCCTACTCTCTGTCTTACCTCTAATTCTTTCAATAATAACCCTGCCATACACTTTACCTGGTATACTCAGTAAACTTATTCCCCTATAATTTTTACACTCTCTTTTATCCCCTTCCCTTTATATAAAGGAACTATACATGCTCGCTGCCAATCCCTAGGTACCTTCCCCTCTTCATACATTTATTAAACAAAAATACCAACCACTCCAGCACTATATCCCCCTGCTTTTAACATTTCTGTCATGATTCGTCAATTCCAGCTGCTTTACCCCTTTCATTCTACGTAATGCCTCACGCACCTCCCCCACACTCACATCCTGCTCTTCTTCACTCCTAAACGATGTTGTACCTCCCTGGCCAGTACATGAAATTATCGCCTCCCTCTTTTCATCGACATTTAAAAGTTCCTCAAAATATTCCCGCCATCTACCCAATACCTCCAGCTCCCCATCTACTAACTCCCTACTCTGTTTTTAACTGACAAATCCATTCGTTTCCTAGGCTTTCTTACCTTGTTTATCTCACTCCAAAATTTTTCTTGTTTTCAGCAAAATTTCTTGACAGAGCCTCTCCGTTCTTTCATCCGCTCTTCTTTTGCACTCTCTCACCACTCTCTTCACCTTTCTTTTACTCTCCATATACTCTGCTCTTCTACTAACACTTCTGTTTTGTAAAACCTCTCATAAGCTACCTTTTTCTCTTTTATCACACCCTTTACTTCTTCATTCCACCACTCACTCCTCTTTCCTCCTGCACCCACCCTCCTATAACCACAAACTTCTGCCCCACATTCTAATACTGCATTTTTTAAAACTATCCCAACTCTCTTCAACCCCCCCACTACTCCTACTTGCACTAGCCCACCTTTCTGCCAATAGTTGCTTATATCTCACCCTAACTTCCTCCTCCCTTAGTTTATACACTTTTACCTCTCTCTTACTTGCTGTTGCCATTTTCTTTTTGTCCCATCTACCTTTTACTCTAACTGTAGCTACAACCAAATAATGATCTGATATATCCGTTGCCCCTCTATAAACATGTACATCCTGAAGCCTACTCATCAACCTTTTATCCACCAATACATAATCCAACAAACTACTTTCCTTACGTGCTATATCATACCTTGTATATTTATTTATCCTCTTTTTCATAAAATATGTATTACTTATTACCAAACCTCTTTCTACACATAGCTCAATTAATGGCTCCCCATTTACATTTACCCCTGGCACCCCAAATTTACCTACTACTCCATCCACAACATTTTTACCCACTTTAGCATTAAGATCCCCAACCACAATTACTCTCTCACTTGGTTCAAAACTCCCCACACACTCACTCAACATTTCCCAAAATCTCTCTCTCTCCTCAACACTTTTCTCTTCTCCAGGTGCATAAACACTTACTATAACCCACTTTTCACATCCAACCTTTATTTTACTCCACATAATCCTTGAATTTATACATTTATATTCCTTCTTTACCTGCCATAACTGATTATTCAACATTATTGCCACTCCTTCTTTAGCTCTAACTCTATTTGAAACCCCTGATCTAATCCCATTTATTTCTCCCCACTGAAACTCTCCTACCCCCGTCAGCTTTGTCTCACTTAAAGCCAGGACATCCAGCTTCTTTTCATTCATAACATCTACAATCATCTCTTTCTTATCATTCGCACAACATCCACGCACATTCAAACATCCCACTTTGACGATTTTCTTCTTCTTCTTTTTAGTAAGCTATACAGGAAAAGGGGTTACTAGCCCATTGTTCCCGGCATTTTAGTTGACTTTTACAACACGCATGGCTTACGGAGGAAAGATTCTTATTCCACTTCCCCATGAATATGAAAGGGAAAAGCAATAAGAACAAGAACTATTAAGATAAAATCAAAGAAAACTCAGATGAGTGTGTATACAATAAACGTGTACATGTTTGCGTAGTGTGACCTAAGTGTAAGTAGAAGTAGCAAGACGTACCTGAAATCTTGCATGTTTATGAGACAGAAAAAAGACACCAGCAATCCTACCATCATGTAAAACAGTTTCAGGTTTCCGTTTCACAGTCACCTGGCAGGATGGTAGTACCTCCCTGAGTGGTTGCTGTCTACCAACCTACTACCTACCAGTTTATCTTTCACTTTTCTTTCACCTACAAACTCTTATGATAATTAGCGTGCTGTTTGTTCAAGGAATCTCTAGGGCCATTTTGTTTATTGAGTGTTGGTCTGGGTTTACAACCTTTTATCTAACTTTTATATGATCCCTGAATAACACTGAGGCTGGGTGACCCAAAAAGAAAGAAAAATACTTTCATCATCATTCAACACTTTCACCATCACTCATGCATAATCACTGTCTTTGCAGAGGCGCTCAGATACGACAGTTTAGAAGTCCCTCCAAACTGCCAATATCCCAAACCCCTCCTTTAAAGTGCAGGCATTCTACTTTCCATTTCCAAGACTCAAGTTCGGCTAACCAGTTTCCCTGAATCCCTTCACAAAATATTACCCTGTTCACACACCAACAGATCGTCAGGTCCCAAAAACCATTCGTCTCCATTCACTCTTATCTAACACGCTCACGCATGCTTGCTGGAAGTCCAAGCCCCTCGCCCACAAAACCTCCTTTACCCCCTCCCTCCAACCTTTTCGAGGACGACCCCTACCCTGCCTTCCTTTCCCTACAGATTTATTTGCTCTCCAAGTCATTCTACTTTGTTCCATTCTCTCTAAATGACCAAACCACCTCAACAACCCCTCCAGCCAGCACTAATACTTTTAGTAACTCCACACCACCTCCTAATTTCCACACTGAATTTTCTGCATAAAATTTACACCACACATTGCCCTTAGACAGGACATCTCCACTGCCTCTAGCTGCCTCCTTGCTGCAGCATTTGCAACCCATGCTTCACACCCATATAAGTGTGTTTGTACCACTATACTTTCGTACATTTCCTTCTTTGCCTCCATGGATAACGTTTTTTTGTCTCCACATACCTCCACGCACCTTTCATCTTTTTTCCTTCATCAATTTTATGGTTATTCTCATCTTTCATAAACCCGCTGACAAGTCAACTCCCAAATATCTGAAAACATTCACTTCTTCCATATTCCCTCTCTCCAATGTGATATCCAATTTTTCTTTATCTAAATCGTTTGATACCCTCATCACCTTGCTCTTATCTTTGTTCACTTTCAACTTTCTACCTTTACACACCCTCTGAAACTCATTTACTAATTAATGTTGCTTAATGTAAATAATGGAGTCATGCTAAATGAAGGCTAGTTTGTAAGTCCATTTTTTGTTGTTGAATTTCAAATTGTTTACTCTCATGATCAGGCGAATGTCTTGACCCGTGGAGAGTGTCTCCTAACCTCTTCAAAGATAAAGACATAAGACCTGGTAACTGTCCCATGGTTATGAGAAGATCATCTGCTATTTCCAAGGTATGTTTACTTATAACTGTTATTACCATGCCTCCATATACAGTGGACCCCCGAGGTTCGGTCATAATCCATTCCAGGAGCTAGACCTTAACTCGAACTGTTCGAAAGTTGAACCCTTATTTCACATAAGAAATAATGTAAATACAGTTAATCAGTTTCCACCCAAAAATATTCACAAAAAATTCATTTTTTAAAGAATAAATACTATAGTTTTACATAGAGAAAACAGGGAGAAATAAATCTTCTTTCTTTCAACATGTCGGCCATTTCCCACCGAGGCAGGGTGGCCCAAAAGGAGAAACGAAAGTTTCTCCTTTTACATTTAGTAATATATGCAGGAGAAGGGGTTACTAGCCCCTTGCACCCGGCATTTTAGTCGCTTCTTACGACACGCATGGCTTACGGAGGAAGAATTCTGTTCCACTTCCCCATGGAGATAAGAGGAAATAAGAACAAGAACTAGTAAGAAAATAGAAGAAAACCCAGAAGGGTATGTACATATATGCTTGTACATGAATGTGTAGTGTGACCTAAGTGTAAGTAGAAGTAAAAAGACATACCTGAAATCTTGCATGTTTATGAGACAGAAAAAAGACACCAGCAATCCTACCATCATGTAAAACAATTACAGGCTTTCGTTTTACACTCACTTGGCAGGACGGTAGTACCTTCCTGGGCGGTTGCTGTCTACCAACCTACTACCTAGGTGAGAAATAAATCTTCTTTCTTTCAACACGTCGGCCGTTTCCCACCGAAGTGGGGTGGCCCAAAATGAAAAACGAAAGTTTCCCATTTTACATTTAGTAATATATACAGGAGAAGGGGTTACTAGCCCCTTGCTCCCAGCATGTTAGTCGCCTCTTACGACACGCATGGCTTACGGAGGAAGAATTCTGTTCCACTTCCCCATGGAGATAAGAGGAAATAAGAACAAGAACTAGTAAGAAAATAGAAGAAAACCCAGAAGGGTATGTACATATATGCTTGTACATGAATGTGTAGTGTGACCTAAGTGTAAGTAGAAGTAAAAAGACATACCTGAAATCTTGCATGTTTATGAGACAGAAAAAAGACACCAGCAATCCTACCATCATGTAAAACAATTACAGGCTTTCGTTTTACACTCACTTGGCAGGACGGTAGTACCTTCCTGGGCGGTTGCTGTCTACCAACCTACTACCTAGGTGAGAAATAAATATAAAGCACTAATTATAATGGACAAATGAACAGTTAATTAAGTTTTTCCTTTATTGAAGACTCTTGTTGGCGTATGAGAGAGTCGGGAGAGTTTGTTTGGAGGCAGGACAAGATAGTCCTTCAATATGACAATAATATCAACTCTACAGCTTATTTATCTAGCACAATTCATCTAATATGACATAATAAACAATATTAGCCCTTTGACTGTTTCGGTCATATATATACGTCTTACGAGCCAATGTTTCGGACGTATTAAGACGCATAAATTCTAGCGGCCTCAAATCAAGCAGGAGAAAGCTGGTAGGCCTACATGTGAGAGAATGGGTCTTTGTGGTCAGTGTCTACATGGAGTCTACCTGGAGAGAATTCCAGGGGTCAACGCTCCCGCGGCCCGGTCTGTGACCAGGCCTCCTGTTGAACCAGAGCCTGATCAACCAGGCTGTTACTGCTGGCTGCACGCAGTCCAACGTACGAACCACAGCCCGGCTGATCCGGTACCGACTTGAGGTGCCTGTCCAGTGCCTGCTTGAAGACAGCCAGGGGCTTGTTGGTAATCCCCCTGATGTATGCTGGGAGGCAGTTGAACAATCTTGGGCCCCTCACACTTATTGTGTTGTCCCTCAACGTGCTAGTGGCACCCCTGCTCTTCATTGGGGGGATGTTACATCGCCTGCCGAGTCTTTTGCTTTCGTACGGAGTGATTTTTGTGTGCAAGTTTGGTACTAAGCCCTCGAGAATTTTCCATGTGTATATAATAATGTATCTCTCCCGCCTGCGTTCTAGAGAGTACAGGTTTAGGAACTTCAAGCGTTCCCAGTAGTTGAGGTGGTTTATCGCACTTATGTGTGCGGTGAAGGTTCTCTGCACATTTTCAAGGTCAGCAATTTCACCCGCCTTGAAAGGTGCAGTTAGTGTGCAGCAATATTCCAGCCTAGATAGAACAAGCGATCTGTAACGTGTGCAGTATAAAAAAAATCGGGCAGTCAGTGGTGCATTTTGGGAATGCCATTTCAGTAGTCCTTGTTCAGCATGCCTAGCGGTAAGAATTATCTGACTCCTTGGAGCATCTGGGACTGTTCTCTTCCTCAATGATAGCTCTAACACAGATGGAAGTGTGTCTGAAGATAAATTTCATGGTTTTGAGGAGTTTGTGACCGAAAGAAATGCCCAGGATACCAGAAGGAAGGAAGAAAGAAAGTAAGTAAGTTTGAGGAAGGAAGAGATTAGAGGAAGGAAGGAAAGAAGAGATGAGAGGAAGGAAAAAAAATAAGAAGTAAGGAAGGAGGAAAGGAAGGAAGGAATTAAGAAAGAGAGAAAGGAAGGAAGGAAGAGATGAGAGGAAGGAAGTAAGAAGGGAAGGAAGAAATAAAGGAAGGAAGAAAGGAAGAGATGAGAGGAAGAAAGGAAGGAAATATATAAGAAAAGAAGGCAGAAAGAAAGGAAGGAAGGTAGGTATGAAGGAAAGGAAGGAGGTTGTTGGGAAGAAGACATGGGTCCCCTTTTGTGTTGACAGGCAGTGTGGGTGGTGAGTAATGGTATAATATGTCATTTTGACAGCTGTGTTACCCTGACTCAGCAAATTTAGATGTCCATACACACACACACACACATAGCTTGGAGCTTTGAAGTGCTAATTGCAGTTGATGGAAAGTGTCCAGTCATTATATATGTGTATATATATTATAGGTAGCTTATGAGAGGTTTTTACAAAACAGAAGTGTTAATAGAAGAGCAGAGTATATGGAGAGTAAAGAAAGGTGAAGAGAGTGGTGAGAGAGTGCAAAAGAAGAGCAGAGGAAAGAATGGGAGAGGCTCTGTCAAGAAATTTTGCTGAAAACAAGAAAAATTTTTGGAGTGAGATAAACAAGGTAAGAAAGCCTAGGGAACGAATGGATTTGTCAGTTAAAAACAGAGTAGGGGAGTTAGTAGATGGGAGCTGGAGGTATTGGGTAGATGGCGGGAATATTTTGAGGAACTTTTAAATGTCGATGAAAAAAGGGAGGCGGTAATTTCATGTACTGGCCAGGGAGGTACAACATCGTTTAGGAGTGAAGAAGAGCAGGATGTGAGTGTGGGGAGGTGCGTGAGGCATTACGTAGAATGAAAGGGGTAAAGTAGCTGGAACTGACGGGATCATGACAGAAATGTTAAAAGCAGGGGGATATAGTGCTGGAGTGGTTGGTATTTTTGTTTAATAAATGTATGAAAGAGGGAAGGTACCTAGGAATTGGCAGAGAGCATGTATAGTTCCTTTATATAAAGGGAAGGGGATAAAAGAGAGTATAAAAATTATAGGGGAATAAGTTTACTGAGTATACCAGGTAAAGTGTATGCAGGGTTATTATTGAAAGAATTAGAGGTAAGACAGAGAGTAGGATTGCAGATGAGCAAGGAGACTTTAGAGTGGGTAGGGGATGTGTAGATCAAGTGTTTACAGTGAAGCATATATGTGAACAGTATTTAGATAAAGGTAGAAAGTTTTTATTGCATTTATGGTTTTAGAAAAGGCATATGATAGAGTGGATAGGGGAGCAATGTGGCAAATGTTGAAAGTGTATGGAATAGGTAGTAAGTTACTGAAGGCGGTAAAGAGTTTTTATGAGGATAGTGAGGCTCAGGTTAGGGTGTGTAGGAGAGAGGAGATTACTTCCCGGTAATAGTAGGTCTTAGACAGGGATGTGTAATGTCACCATGGTTGTTTAATATATTTATAGATGGGGTTGTAAAAGAAGTAAATGCTAGGGTGTTGGGGAGAGGGTGGGATTAAATTATGGAGAATTAAATGCAAAATGGGAGTTGACACAGTTACTTTTGCTGATGATACTGTGCTTATGGGAGATTCTAAAGAAAAGTTGCAAAGGTTAGTGAACGAGTTTGGGAGTGTGTAAAGGTAGAAAGTTAAAAGTGAACATAGATAAGAGTAAGGTGATGAGGGTATCAAGCGATTTAAATAAAGAAAAATTGGATATCACATTGGAGAGAGGATTATGGAAGAAGTAAATGTTTTCAGATATTTGGGAGTTGACGTGTCAGCGGATGGGTTTATGAAGGATGAGGTTAACCATAGAATTGATGAAGGAAAAAAGGTGAGTGGTGCATTGAGGTATCTGTGGAGACAAAAAAACGTTATCCATCGAGGCAAAGAAGGGAATGTACGAAAATATAGTGGTACCAACACTCTTATATGGGTGTGAAGCATGGGTTGCAAATGCTGCAGCGAGGAGGAGGCTAGAGGCAGTGGAGATGTCCTGTCTAAGGGCAATGTGTGGAGTAAATATTATGCAGAAAATTCGGAATGTGGAAATTAGGAGAAGGTGTTGAGTTACTAAAAGTATTTGTCAGAGGGCTGAAGAGGGGTTGTTGAGGTGGTTTGGTCATTTAGAGAGAATGGATCAAAGTAGAATGACTTGGAGAGCGTATAAATCTGTAGGGGAAGGAAGGCGGGGTAGGGGTCGTCCTAGAAAAGGTTGGAGGAAGGGTAAAGGAGGTTTTGTGGGCGAGGGCTTGGACTTCCAGCTAGCATGTGTGAGCGTGTTAGATAGGAGTGAATGGAGACGAATGGTTTTTTGGGGCATGATGATCTGTTGGAGTGTGAGCAGGGTAACATTTGTGAAGGGATTCAGGAAACCAGTTAATTGATTTAGTTGGACTTGAGTCCTGGAAATGGGAAGTACAATGCCTGCACTTTAAAGGAGGGTCTGAGATAGTGACAGCTGGGAGGGACTTTTCTCAGCTGTCGTATCTGAGCTCCTCTGCAAAGACAGTGATTATGTATGAGTGTGGTGAAAGTGTTGAATGATGATGAAAGTTTTTTCTTTTTGGGGATTTTCTTTCTTTTTGGGTCACCCTGCCTCGGTGGGAGACGGCCGACTTGTTGAAAAAAAAAAATAATAATAATAATAAAGTTCCCTTGAAGCATTATGTAAGATATGTGTCACTGCCTTATCTCATCTGCTCTCCACTAATGATGACTGGTGACATTTGATGAGGGGTGAGGGTAGTCTTATCTTTTCTAATTAGTCCAGTAATTACAGTGATGACATTTAATGAGCTTACACTACTTCCTTTTATTTGTTACGCAAACCTGTCTGTCTGTATCTTGTCTTTCTGTCTGTCTGTGTCTGTCTGTCTTTCTGTCTGCCTGCCTGCTTTATGAGCTACTCTCTGAGACAAGCAGACAGAAAGGAGCGACACACAGGCAGACAGAAAGGAGACAACCTCTTTTCTGTCTGCCGTGTGTCGTCTCCTTCTGTCTGCCGGTGTGTCGCCTCCTTTCTATCTGCCTGTGTGTCGTCTCCTTTCTGTCTTGCCTGTGTGTCGTCTCCTTTCTGTCTGCTTGTCTCAGAGTAGCTCATAAACCAACTGGTATTATGCAGATCACAAGCACATTATATCACTTTGTCTGGATTTTTTGAGTTATCTAGGTAATTTACACTCGTATAATTGTATTTACGTATGTGTTCCTGTGAGATAGACAGACAGAGACAGATAGATAAGACAGACGGACAGAGATAGACAGCCAATCAGGTACCCAGCTGACCAGCCAGCTGCTGGCCAGCCAGGTGGCCAACCAGCTGCTTGCCAGCCAGGTGGCCAGGCAAGAAGCCAGCCAGCTGGCCTGCCAGCCAGGTGGCCAGGCAAGAAGCCAGCCAGCTGGCCTGCCAGCATGCCGACATCACTTTCCACTTAACCCTTAAACGGTCCACACGTATATATACGTTAGTACTGCTACTGCCCAAACGTATATTTACGTTTTATTTTCCTGCCTCCAAATTTGGCACGCTTGGCTGAGATGCCTGGTCAGCATAGAATGGGTCTTAACACTCTGTGTGCGCCATATTAAAAAAATCTGGGACCACTTAGTACCTTGTGGGAGCACCAGTTAAATTGAGGGCCAGCTAGAGCAAACACTTGGCAAACACCACAGATTCACTGATGTCATATTAACACTCCCCTTTGAAGTGGAAAGTGATGTCGGCAGGCTGGCAGGCCAGCTGGCTGCCTGGGGACCTGGCTGGCAAACAGTTGGTTGGCCACCTGGCTGGCCAGCAGCTGGCTGGTCAGCTGGGATACCTGATTGGCTGTCTTTATTATCTGTCTGTCTCTATCTGTCTATCTCACAGGAACACATACGTAAACACAATTATACATAGTGTAAATTACCTAGGATAACTAAAAATCAAGACAAAGTGTTATACTGTGCTTGGATTGCGTAAACCAGTTGGTTCATGAGCTACTCTCTGAGACAAGCAGACAGAAAGGAGCGACACACAGGCAGGCAGACAGAAAGACACACACACAGGCAGACAGAAAGACAGACACACAGGCAGACAGAAAGACAGACACACAGGCAGACAGAAAGACAGACACACAGGCAGACAGAAAGACAGACACACAGGCAGACAGAAAGACAGACACACAGGCAGACAGAAAGACAGACACACAGGCAGACAGAAAGACAGACACACAGGCAGACAGAAAGACAGACACACAGGCAGACAGAAAGACAGACACACAGGCAGACAGAAAGACAGACACACAGGCAGACAGAAAGACAGACACACAGGCAGACAGAAAGACAGACACACAGGCAGACAGAAAGACAGACACAGACAGATACAAACAGACAGGTTTGAGTAACAAATAAAGGGAAGCAGTGTAAGCTCGTCAAATGTCATCACTGTAATTACTGGACTGATAAGAAGAGATAAGACTGCGGCTCACCCTTCGTGAAATGTCACCAGTCATCATTAGTGGAGATCAGATGAGATAAGGCAGCGACACAAATCTTACAATGCTTCAAGGGAACTTTTATTATTATTATTATTATGCACTATTATTATTATTATGCACTATTATTATTATTATTATTATTATTATGCACTTATTATTATTCACTATCATTATTATTATGCACTATCATTATTATTATTATTCGAGTACAATTTCAGTACCTAATATTAGTGTCAGAACACAGATTGGCTATGAAATCACAAGAACTACTATAAATTGTGATTATGAGAACATAAAAATTATATAAAATAAAAAAAAAAAAGGTATATCGGCAACGATTCTGCAAACGGCAGGACTCCTGTTGCTGTCAGGTGAGCATCCAGTGCCAACTTCTCCGCCTCATATCTCAGTGACTACTGACCCAAATTCTTTTTTTTTTATCCTATAACACTTTAAAAAATGTGCTCTTTATTTCTCTATAAAAAAATAATTTTTTCAAAGATTCGGGGCATGGGCAAGCTAACGTAAATATACTGTGGACCATTTAAGGGTTAAAGGGAGTGTTAATATGACATGACATCATTGAATCCTTGGTGTTTGCCACGCTGTTTGCTGGCTCTCAATTTAACTGGTGCTCCCACAAAGTACTAAGTGGTCCCAGATTTTTTAACCCTTTGGGGGTTGGTGCCGTACTAGTACGTTTTACGAGCAGGGGTTGGTGCCGTACTAGTACGTTTTACGAGCAGGGGTTGGTGCCGTACTAGTACGCGTAAATTCTAGCGGCCTCAAATTAAGTGGGAAACGGCTGGTAGCCTTACATATGAAAGAATGGGTCTGTGGTCAGTGTGCGCAGTATAAAAAAAATCCTGCACGACACACTGCATAATGAGAGAAAAAAAACTCCGACCTTTTTTGTTTTTGATTAAAACAGCGACTTTGCAGTCTATTTTCGTATGGTATTTATTGATGTATTTTCGTTTTCTTGGTCTCATTTGATAGAATGGAAGATATATTACAGAAATAGAGATGATTTTGATTGGTTTGACAATGATAAGTACCTTGAAATTGAGCGCAAAGTAGCGAAAATGTTCGATTTTTGACGATGTTCAAGAGTAAACAAATCACACCATGCGTCCAATATACATCAACTGACGAGTCTAATATTCATGCACAAGTGCTCTGATATTATTTATACCATTTATACAATGATGCAGTTGTATACATAACAGTAAATCTTCTATTTTTTTGTGAGAATAAAAATTCAAAATTAAAAGCAAAAGTAATGTAAGAGGGGCCTGGAGACGTGACTAATGAACAGAGAAGATGTTATTTTAGTGCCAGGAATGTCTGCCTTGTTTATTCTGGACCTTATTTTGAAATTGGCATCGTTTGAAATTTGTGTGAAATTGGCCAAATTGACATTTTCTGACCACTATTTTGGGTAGTTGAAATTGGTAAATAGGCGATTTCTTGTGCTCAATCGATAGACAAAATGGAGTTCTAGCGAAATAGCTATAATTTCAGTAGACTGAAACATTGGAATTTGCCGAAAATAGGGCTCAAAGTGGGTGAAATCGCCGATGCGTAAATGTCATCAATACCGCTAACTTTGCGAAAGCATAATTCCGTTAGTTTTCGATCAAATTTCATAATTTTGGTGGCGTTATGATCGGAAAAAGATTCTCTATCATTCCATAAGACAATTTTTTTTTTTTTTTTCCAAAAAATTTCAACCCCAGGAACAGGTTTCCGAGAAGGCCTGTCGACCCCCAAAGGGTTAATATGGTGCACACAGTGTTAAGACCCATTCTATGCTGACCAGGCATCTCAGGCCAATCGTGCCAAATTTGGAGGCAGGAAAAATAAAACTTAAATATACATTTGGGGCAGTAGCAGTACTAACGTATATATACGTTTGGACTGTTTAAGGGTTAAATGATCAGAAATTGGTAAATTTCATACAGAATTAAAAAAAATTGCGTATTTCAAATTAGTGTGTATGTGTGTGCTTGTGTGAGCATTAGTTTTGGGTTTGAGTCGTGCGTGGACATGTGTGCGTGCACATTCTGCATCCGTGTGAGCGCTCAGAATGTTTGCACGGTCCGCGTGCACATGTGGTTCACTGGCCTGACTTTGATCTGATGCTGACAGCCACCTACATGCTAGTTCTTTCTAGTCCAGAATAAACAATGTAGACATTGATGCCACTAAAACATTTCCTTTGTTCATTAGTCACGTTCTCAGGCCTCTCCTATATTACGCTTGTTTTCCATTTTGAATTTTTATTCACACACAAAAGATGATTTACTGTTATGCAGACTACTGCATTATTGAAATACAGTAGAACCTTGACTTACGAGTGTCCCAACATACAAGTTTTTTTGAGATACGAGCCGTCACTCGGTCGATTTTTTGCCCTGAGTTACGAGCAAGCTTCCCCCTCAATCCACAACCCACCTCGCTTGTTTATCTATGATTTCATGCTTTAATTCCATGGACATCACTGTCCTTTGCACTTACTTTCTTAAGACCCATGGTTAGAAAAAAGAAATTTGGCAAAATAACTACACAAAATGCAAGCAAACACGAGAGAAATGCTTCCACAGCGAGATAAACAGTGCACTGCGCCAGCTGGCAGCATTCTGAAGCTCCTCATTATTATTATTATTATTATTATTATTATTATTATTAATAATTTAGGGAACTGAAGCTCGCTCGTTATTATTTTTATAATTATTATTATTATTATTATTATTAATTTAGGGAACTGGAGCACAGATCCAATTCCCTAGATCAAGAGCCCTTCACCAGCGTCAAGGTTCCTAGACGCTGGTGAGGGGGCTCTTGATCTAGGGAATTGGATCTGTGCTCCAGTTCCCTAAATTAATAATAATAATAATGATAATAATAATACAGTGGACCCTCGGAAATCGAACACTCCCAACTCGCCCTTTTATGTAAGTTTATTATTGTGAGTGCTTTTATAGGTGTATTTTTTGGGTCTGAAATGGACTAATCTAATTTACATCATTCCCTATGGGAATAAATTAGTTTGGTAACAGCACTTGAACAGCATTCTGGAATGAAGAATGTTCGATTTCTGGGGGTCCACTGTATAATAACGAGGAGCTTCAGAATGCCACCAGCTGGCGCAGTGCACTATTTATCTCGCTGTGGAAGCATTTCTCTCATGTATGCTTACATTTTGTGTAGTTATTTTGCCAAATTTCTTTCTTTTAACCATGGGTCTTAACCCTTTCAGGGTCGAGAGGCCTTCTAACAAACTCGTTCTCAGGGTCGAAAATTTTTCGGAAAAAAAATTCTTATGAAATGATAGAGAATCTTTTACCGATCATACTGACACCAAAATTATGAAATTTGATGGAAAACTAACAGAATTATGCTCTCACGAAGTTATCGGTATCAACGATATTTACGCATCGGCAATTTCGCCCACTTTGAGTCCTATTTTTGGCCAATTCCAATGTTTCAGTCTACTAACATTTTAGCTATTTCGCTAGAATTCCATTTGTTCTATGAATTGAGTACAAGAAACCGCCAATTTACCGATTTGAACTACCCAATAAAGTGGTCAGAAATTGGCAATTTGGCCAATTTCACACAAATTTCAAAAGATGCCAACTTCAAAATAGGGTCCAGAATAAACGAGACAGACATTCCTGGCACTAAAATAACATTTTATCTGTTCATTACTCACATCTCCAGGCCCCTCTTACATTACTTTTGCTTTCCATTTTGAATTTCTATTCTCACAAAAAATAGAAGATTTTCTGTTATGTATACTACTGCATCATTGTAAAAATAGTATAAATAATATCAGCACACTTGTGCAAGAATTTTCGTCTCGCCAATTGATGTGTATTGGACGCGTGGCGTGATTTGTTTACTCTTGAACATCGGCAAAAATTGAACATTTTCGCTACTTTGCACTCAGTTTCAAGGTACTTGTCATCGTGAAACCAATCAAAATTATCTCTATTTCTGTAATATATCTTCCATTCTATCAAATGAGACCAAGAAAACCAGAATACAACTATAAATACCATATGAAAATAGACTGCAAAGTCGCTGTTTTAAACCAAAAACACGGTCATTTTTTTTTTTATTACGCAATGTGTGGTGCAGGATTTTTTTTTATACTGCGCACACTGACCGCACAGACCCATTCTCTCTCATCTAGGCCTACCAGCCTGTTTCCACTTGATTTGAGGGTGCTAGAATTTAGGCGTACTAGTACGTCAAAAGCCCTGGCGCGTTAGCAGTACTATTACGGCCGAAACCCTGAAAGGGTTAAGAAAGTAAGTGCAAAGGACAGTGCTGTGAAGAAAAAGATGATGTCCATTGAATTAAAGAATAAAATCATAAACACGAGCGAGGTGTGAGGTGTGCAGATTGTTTGCAAGACAGTATGAGCGTAGTGTGTACTTCTACTACGCTGGTACTGCCTCGTAAGCATAAGAGTGTAGCAAGTAAGTTAAGCGATAGAAAAAGCACAAAACGAAATGAGCTCCTCCAATCTCCTCTGCCTATCTTTGTTGTTGGGGTTGTAACTAGTGATCTAGTGCAGTTAGCCTCACAAACTCCATTTTCTCTTATAATAAGACCTCTGAGGGGGAAGCATGGTCAGTGCGGGAGCGGCAATGGCCGCCACCACCCATCACATGACATACTTTATTCATTCTAGAGTATATATCATGTTTCTATGTTATTTATATTATTTATTATGCCATATTAGATGAATTGTGATAGATAAATAAGCCGTAGAGTTGATATTAGCATCATATTGAAGTATTTTGTCCTGCCTCCCGAGAGCAGGAATTCCGCTGGAACGGATTAATGGCATTTCAGTTAATTTAAACGAGGAGAATTGATTTGATATACGAGCAAATTGAGTTACGAGCTAGGTCACGGAACGGATTAAACTCATAAGTCAAGGTTCCACTGTAATTGTATAAATAATGTCAGTGCACTCCTAAATGTGTATTACATTGGCCAGTTGGACGTGTATTGGACAAATATTAGCAAAAATTTAACATTTTTGCTACTTTCAGCTCAATTTCAAGCTACCTTCATTCCTGAAACTAATCAAAATAATCTCTTTTTGTGTAATATATCTTTCATTCTATCAAATGAGATCAAGAAACCGATAATACAACTATAAAAACTATACGAAAATACACCACAAATTTTCTCTTTTAAGCAAAAATCACTGTCGCAGTTTTTTCTCCTTATGCACTGCGTGCTGCAGGATTTTTCTTCATGTGGTGCACACTTACTGCATAGACCCAGTCTCTTGTATCTAGGCCCAGATTTACCGATCACAGCTTACCTGAGTGAGCTGAGCTCATGGTGTCATACTGTGGGATTGACTCTGGCTTTAAAGCCATGATACAACAGGACCGACTCTGAAAGGGTTGTGACAGTGAATAAATCATCCCCTATAAACATTTGGTCCTAAAAACCACTAACTGTATTTGACTATATACGTTAACTAATTGGCACTGGTACAGTGTATTGGATATATTTTTTAACTCGCCAGCCATCTTCCACCAAGTTAGGGTTACCTGAAAGAGAAGAAACACTTTCATTAAATTTTTCTTCTTTTTACATTTAGTAATTTATACAGGAGAAGGGGTTACTAGCCCCTTACTCCTGGCATTTTGGTCGCCTCTTACTACACTTCCCCATGGAGTGTACAGTATATATATTTTTAATTAAGTACACTGGGTTTTACTGTTGTCAAACTTTATTTTTTTATTTCAATGTGTTTGTGTAACTTTCTAAATTTTATGAAACTACTTTGTTACAGCTGAACCAGAAGCGCACGAAGGAACAGGAGGAGAGGCGGCAACTGAGACTTGCCAGAACTTACAAGAATAGAGTTAACAGGTTAAAGAAAATGGGCATTAACCTGGACCTGGGACTACCAGAGATCGTAAGTAGGCTTGTCAGCTTTCATGTTTACTCTCACCAGGGCCAAAAAAAAATTGAAGTGGAGAATGATCCATACTCCACTTTATGGTTTAGTACATGCTTTCATATAGATTTTATGAGATGTAAGAATTAGGATGTTGGATGTGGTAATGTTTAGATGCTGGATAGACAGGATGTAGTTATGGCTAGAGAAAACCATAGGTTAAGTTAATTGTTCTTTACTAAATGAGGAATTGTATGGTAGTGATGATTTTCTTGGAGAAATTGGTGCTCCTACAGTGCCATTATATGACTCGTTATTCAAGGTCAGCCAGGTATCCAAGTTAGACAAGTTGATAGTTAACTGCTTGCATAGCACCTACAAGCTATCAAACTCTCACAGGCAACATTAAAGTATTTGAGCTGTACTCTCTTGTATTCCTGAGATATCTCATAATCCATACAAAGGAAAAAACATGCATGGCTCCCCTTACTGTGGTGACACAGGTAAGTGCTTAATAACCCAGCAGTAAATTTTTTTCACTAAATTATGGAGCTAGGAATAGGTTGCCTAAAAAGGGTACATAAATCCTGGTTGGAAGGTAAGGGGTAGGGACCATACCAGGAATGGTTGGAGGTGGGGGTAAAAGAGGGTTTGAGTTTTAGGGGATTGAACATCCAACAGGCTTGTGCGAGCATGTTAAGAGTGAATGAAGACAAGTATGTTTTAAATTGATGTCCTGTTGAAGTGTGAGCAAGGTAACATTTATGAACTGATTCAGGAAAACTGGTTAACTGGACCTGCATGGTAGAGGTGAGAAGGGTAGTGCCTGAACTCTGAAGGAGGAGGTGAGGATATTGCAATCAAGAAGGTAATCTGAATTGTGATGTCGGCGCACTTCTAGCAAGACAGAAATGAATGAATGATGGTGAATGTAAGTGCTACCTAACACAACTGAACCTATTGTCTTGATGGGACTTCTGAGGCAGGGTGACCTAAAAAAGAAGAAATGCTTTCATAAAGAGTTTCTACTTTTTACATTTAGTAATTTATGTAGAAGGGGTTACTAGCCCCTTGCTCCCGGCTTCTGCCTGTATATATCTCCTTTATTTATACTCGATCCATTGTCTAGATCATTGGTTCCCAAACTTTTTCAGGCTGCTGCTCCCTTGGATCCCAGGCCACATCTGTAGTGCCTTTCCCCCAAACACACACACATATCAACATACCTCTTTCTTGGTACAGTGGTACCCGAGTTTAGAACTTTCTTTTTTCCAGAAGGCTGTTCAAGTGCCGTTATCGAACGAATTTGTTCCCATAAGGAATAATGTAAATTAGTTTAGTCCGTTTCAGACTAATTAAGAGGCACATTTTTTGAACATTTGAAGCTACTCCACTGAGGGTTTTGGAATCTATCTAAGCTGTTCCACAGTGCTGGGAATGGGTTCAATAACATTGGTCATAGTGCATCTACATATGCCAGTTGTTCCTAGAATCTGGTAAGTAACAAAAAGGCACAATACCGTGACTGGAACAATACACAACTAACCCACATATAGGAGACAGAAGCTTACAACGATATTTCGGTCCAACTTGCGCCATTTACAAGTGTGACTCGCAGATGGTCCAAGTCGGACCGAAATGTTGCCATAGCTTTCTCTCCTATGTGTGAATTATTTGTGTACTAGAAACTGGTCCTTGTTACTGTACACAAGAGTTGAAAATTTAAATCTAACTGGATGAGGAGCTCTCAAGTTATGAGTGAAATAAGTAAATCTTAGAACAAGTTCCATATGTGTCCTAATGATACAAGTTCATTAGGCCCATTACAACAGTGTATAACATCATATTTAATTTGTCACTGATATGTACCATCATTTTTAATGTCTAATATGCATCTGTTCAATGTATCACCATTTTTAATGTGTCACTGATGTACATCACCATTTTAATATACATGTATCTTATTTTGAATACACAGAAGCCACAGCCTGATAACACTGAAGTTACTGAAGATGTGAATGAAGATAAAACAGAAGTCTGTGAAGATGAGTTGCAACTTACAGAGGAGCAGGAGATTGAGATCAAAAGTGTGCAGGATGATATTGCAACTGAGGTTTGTTTTAATAACACTTGATGCAATGAGAGAGAGAGAGAACGAGAGAGTGAGGAAGAGAGAGAATGAGTGAGGAAGAGAGAGAATGAGTGAGGAAGAGAGAGAATGAGTGAGGAAGAGAGAGAGATATGAGAGAAGAGAGAGAATGAGGAGGAAGAGAGAGAATGAGGAGGAGAGAGAGAGAATGAGGAGGAAGAGAGAGAGAGAGAATGAGAGAGAGAGATAATGAGAGAGAGAGAGAGATGAGAGAGAGAGAGAGTGAGAGAGAGAGAGAGAGAATGAGAGAGAGAGAGAGAGAATGAGAGAGAGAGAGAATGAGAGAGAGAGAATGAGAGAGAGAGAGAATGAGAGAGAGAGAGAATGAGTGAGAGAGAGAATAAGAGAGAGAATGAGAATGAAGGAATGAATGAATTTGAAAGTATGAAGATTGTTTGTACATACTAGTAAATCGGACAAATGACATCAGCTGTGCACAAGTACATTTTACATTTAAAGGATTGAAGTTGGCAGGTGGCTCACTGTTGCATTTATGTGAACTTGCATTGAATTGATAAAACGTAGGTACCTTTTTTATTTTGTGCATTTACCACAGTCGATGACCATAATTCGCACGGGTTATGTTCCTAACCCTTTCACTAACGAAACCATGATGTCAAAGAATTTAAAAAAAAGAAAGTTATTTTTTCTTATGAAATGGTAGAGAATCTTTTTCTGAACGTAATAGAACAGAAAATACGAAATTTGATGGGAAATTGACGAAATTATGCTTTCAAAAATTTTGCTGCATCAGCGATATTTACATATCAGCGCTTTTGCCCACTTTGAGTCCTATTTTAGGCCAATTACATTGTTCCAGTTGACCAAATTCTTAGCTATTTTGCTAGTATGTCTTCCATTTAATCGATTGAGCACAAGAAATTGCCCAATCAACTACCCAATAGTGATCAGAAATTGGTAATTTGGCTAATTTCACACAAATTTCAAAATACAGGTCTCCCTCAACATTCACGTTTTCCACTTTGCGGCTTCACACATTCGCGAATTCCCGGCCGCCAAATTCCCAGTCGCCAAATTCCCACCCACCAAATCATATTTAAGTTTCCCGCCACCCGAGTGTCCCTACTACCTTCCTTCCGACCCGGCAGCCAGCCAGCCAGCCCGCCCACCACTCACTCACCTAGTGTTTTCTTCGTTCATTATTTGTTATTAACCCTTAAATTGTCCACACGTAGATATACGTTCACTTGCGTAGCTGACCGAATATTTTGAGAAAAAAATGAATTGTTCTTTTTCTTTAAAATGAAGAGTGCATTTTGTTTGTCATTCCCACATGTTGTAATACTGCACACAATGAGTGCACAGACCCATTCTCTAATCTCTAGGCAACTCAGGCTTATCGTGGCAAGGTTAAAAGCATTTGAAAAAAAACGTAGATCTACGTTCGGGGCAGTACGCACGCGAACTTATATCTACGTGTGGACAGTTTAACTCTTTGAGGGTCGGTCCCATACTAGTACGTCAGTGCAACCAGGGTCGGTCACGTACTTGTACGCCTAAATTCTAGTGCCTTCAAATCTGGTGGAAGAAAGCTGGTAGGCCTACATATGAAAGAATGGGTCTGCGTGGTCAGTGTGCGCAGTATAAAAAAAATCCTGAAGCACGCAGTGCATAATGAGAGAAAAAAAACTCTTGACCGTTTTTTTTATTTAAAACAGCGACTTTCGGGTGTATTTTCGTATGGTATTTATGGTTGTATTCTGTTTTTTTTGGTCTCATTCGATAGAATGGAAGATATACTATAGATATGGTGATGATTTTGATTGTTTTTACGATGACTAGTACCTTGAAACTTGAGCGCAAAATAGCGAAAATGTTCGATTTTTGTCGATGTTCAAGAGTAAACAAATCACACCATGCGTCCAATACACATCAACTGGCGAGTCTAATATTCTTGCACAAGTGCACTGATATTATTTATACCATTTTTACAATGATGCAGTTGTATGCATAACAGTAAATCTTCTATTTTTTGTGAGAATAAATATTCAAAATCGAAAGCAAAAGTTATGTAAAAGGCGCCTGATGACATGACTAATGAACAGAGAAGATGTTATTTTAGTGCCAGGAATGTCTGCATTGTTTATTCTGGACCCTATTTTGAAATTGGCATCATTTGAATTTTATGTGAAATTGGCCAAATTGCCATTTTCTGACCACTATTTTGCTTAGTTGCAATTGGTAAATAGACGGTTTCTTGTACTCAATCGATAGAAGAAATGGAGTTCTAGCGAAATAGCTATATTTTAGTAGACTGAAACATTGGAATTTGCGAAAATAGGGCTCAAATTGGGCGAAATCGCCAACGCGTAAATGTCATCGATACCGCTAACTTCGCAAGAGCATAACTCTGTTAGTTTTCCATCAAATTTCATACTTTTGGTGGCATTATGATCGGAAAAAGATTCTCTATCATTTCATAAGAAAAAATAATTTTTTTTTTTTTCTGAAAATTTTCGACCCTGAGAACAAGTTTGGGAGAGGGCCTCTCGACCCTCAAAGGGTTAAGGGTTAAACTACAGTATAACATGTATGTATTACTATATAGTACAATATTTTACTATGTTTTCATGCGTTTTATGATTGTTCATGGTTCAATAAGTTAAGGAAGCAGTAAGTAATAAATGTACTAAATAAAGGTTATCTATCTACAGTGGACCCTCGCCATTCGAATTTAATCCGTTCCAGGAGCTTGTTCTTAACGTGAAATGTTCGAAAGGCGATTTAATTTTTCCCATAAGAAATAATGGAAATACAATTAATCCGTTCCTGCTGTCAGGAGGTATGACAAAATAGTACTTCACTGTGAAGCTATTATCAACTCGACAGCTTATTTATCTATCACAATTCATATAATATGACATAATAAACAATATAAATAACATAAAAACCTGATATACACTCTAGAATTAATAAAATATGTATGTCATTACGAATGTGGTGGCTGGAAGGATGGTGGTGGCGAGCATTCTCGCTACAGCTGTGAAAACATCTTCCCATTCTTTCCTCCTTCAGATGTGTTAGTATAAGAGAAAACGGAGTTTGTAATGCTATCTGCATTAGATCACTTCCAGTCAGCTTCAAGTAGTGAACACAAATCGTATGTGTCAGGCTGGTAACAGCAACAACAACAACTGGTTTGTTTACAAAACTCCCTCCCGAACCTTCATTTAATCTTGTTTACTCACCACTGCCTCTACCACCACTGCCTCTCACCACTGCCTCTCACCACTGCCTCTCACCACTGCCTCCTCACCACTGCCTCCTCACCACTGCCCCCCACCACTGCCTCCTCACCACTGCCTCTACCACCACTGCCTCTACCACCACTGCCTCTACCACCACTGCCTCTACCACCACTGCCTCAACCACCACTGCCTCAACCACCACTGCCTCTACCACTGCCTCTACCACCACTGCCTCTACCACCACTGCCTTCACCACTGCCTCTACCACCACTGCCTCTCACCACTGCCTCAACCACCACTGCCTCTACCACCACTGCCTCACACTTAATGAACAAACTCCAAACAATTATAATTATGTGAAATGTCTGGATGAGCGTGCAGGGTATTGTTCTCTCGAGTGTAAACAACGAGGACTGGCTCTCCAAGCGCCTGGGCGGACAGGTGATGGACACACTTGTTCGAATCATGATATTTTGCTTCGCATGACGATATCGATTTTCTTGTTCTAATGACGATTTGTTCGACTGCTGAGCCGTCTCAAATAGCGGGTCCACTGTATTACATTATTCCAAATTGATACCAGAAACTAAATACTTAGAACTGTAAAGATGCTGAAATGAATAATATATGCCATATTATATGAGTGTAAGAGAAGCAGACCGCCACCATAAAGATGTTACTCAGGTAACATGCCTAAATCACTCTTTAAAGAACAGAACTGTAAAATAGCATTTATTATTTTTAGAATAATAATAATTTATAATACTGAGCTGGAGCACTTTAAATGTCATCAGCATTTGGTAGCTGACATTTATAACTCCACAGCAATTATTAATTATTATTATTTATTATTATTATTATTTCCTACAATATATTGTAGGAAATAATAATTATTATTATTAATATTATTATTATTATTTCCCTTACAATATATTGTAGGGAAATAATAATAATTAATAATAATTGTGGAGTCTAAATGTCAGCTACCAAATACTCGATAACATTTAAAGTTCTCCAGATCAATTATTATAAATTATTATTCTAAAACAATAAATGCTATTTTTGCATTTGTTCTTATGACAAGAGTGATTTAGGCATGTTTACCCTGATGTAAACATCTCTTATGGTGGTGGTCGTCGTTTTTACCCTCATATAATATGGTATATATTATTCATTTCACATCTTTATTACAGTTCTAGGGTATTTATCATGTTTCTGATATCAATTTGGAATAAATGTAATATATAGATAACCTTTATTACTAATATTAGTGTAATTTACACAACATTTTATTAGCGCTAAGGCTAACATCCACCACCATGACTACTACCAGATACTAAATGTTACTGCTGCCCCTGCCTCCCTCCCCCCAATAGCCCCCCTCCCACTTCGTAACGATGTTAGATGGTGAATTTAATGTATTTTTCTATAAGCTTAACTCGTTGTATGTGTATTTTATTTATTGTTTTCTTTTAATATATTTAGTTATGCAAATTAAAATAAAGTTATGAAGTTGGGGTTTCATTTTTTTTTAATGTTAATATTTTTAAATTTAACATTTGGCATTATTACAAAGTGGGCGACTACAGCAAAAGGGAGAAGGCAGTGTGTCAGTAACTTGATTCCCCATGACACTTCACAACACAGAAACATTAAACAGTGTAAAAAAACAAATTTTTTTTTTTTTTTTTTTTTTTTTTTTTTTTTTTTTTTTTTTTTTTTTTTTTTTTTTTTTTTTTTTTTTTTTTTTTTTTTTTTTTTTTTTTTTTTTTTTTTTTTTTTTTTTTTTTTTTTTTTTTTTTTTTTTTTTTTTTTTTTTTTTTTTTTTTTTTTTTTTTTTTTTTTTTTTTTTTTTTTTTTTTTTTTTTTTTTTTTTTTTTTTTTTTTTTTTTTTTTTTTTTTTTTTTTTTTTTTTTTTTTTTTTTTTTTTTTTTTTTTTTTTTTTTTTTTTTTTTTTTTTTTTTTTTTTTTTTTTTTTTTTTTTTTTTTTTTTTTTTTTTTTTTTTTTTTTTTTTTTTTTTTTTTTTTTTTCATTATACCAGGTGGTGTACTAACACTGGAGGTCATTATACCAGGTGGTGAACTAACACAGGAGGCCATTATACCAGGTGGTGAACTAACACCGGAGGTTATTATACCAGGTAGTGAACTAACACAGGAGGTCATTATACCAGTTAGTGAACTAACACAGGAGGTCATTATACCAGGTGGTGTACTAACACAGGAGGTCATTATACCAGGTGGTGAACTAACACTGGAGGTTT
The DNA here is from genome assembly GCA_009830355.1 of Cherax destructor. Lineage (NCBI taxonomy): Eukaryota > Metazoa > Arthropoda > Malacostraca > Decapoda > Parastacidae > Cherax > Cherax destructor. Next base: position 63,031 of record WNWK01009454.1, read on the forward strand.
ATTATACCAGGTGGTGAACTATACAGAGGCCATTATACCAGGTGGTGAACTTACACAGGAGGTCATTATGCCAGGTGGTGAACTAACACAGGAGGTCATTATATCAGTTGGTGAACTAACACAGGAGGTCATTATACCAAGTAGTGAACTAACACAGGAGATCATTATACCAGTTGGTGAACTAACACAGGAGGTCATTATACCAGGTGGTGAACTAACACTGGAGGTCATTATACCAGGTGGTGAACTAACACAGGAGGCCATTATACCAGGTGGTGAATTAACACAGGAGACCATTATACCAGGTGGCGAACTAACACAGGAGGTCATTATAACAGGTGATGAACTAACACAGGAGGTCATTATAACAGGTGATGAACTAACACAGGAGGCCATTATACCAGGTGGTGAACTAACACAGGAAGTCATTATACCAGGTGAACTAACACAGGAGGTCATTAAACCAGTTAGTGAACTAAATCAGGAGGTCATTATACCAGGTGGTGTACTAACACAGGAGGTCATTATACCAGGTGGTGAACTAACACTGGAGGTCATTATACCAGGTGGTGAACTAACACGGGAGGCCATTATACCAGGTGGTGAACTAACACAGGAGGTAATTATACCAGTTGGTGAATAAACAGGGGGTCATTATACCAGGTTGGGGAAATAACACTGGAGGTCATTATAACAGGGGGGAACTAACACATGAGGCCATTATACCAGGTGATGAACTAACACAGGAGGTCATTATACCAGGTGATGAACTAACACAGGAGGTCATTATACCAGGTGATGAACTAACACATGAGGTCATTATACCAGGTGGTGAACTAACACTAGAGGTCATTATACCAGGTGGTGAACTAACACAGGAGGCCTTTATACCAGGTGATTAACTAACATAGGCCATTATACCAGGTGATGAACTAACACAGGAGGTCATTATACCAGGTGATGAACTAACACAGGAGGTCATTATACCAGGTGATGATCTAATACAGGTCATTATACCAGGTGATGAACTAACACAGGAGGCCATTTTACCAGGTGATGAACTAACACAAGAGGTCATTATACCAGGTGGTGAACTAACACAGGAGGCCATTATACCAGGTGATGAACTAATACAGTAGGTCATTATACCAGGTGATGAACTAACACAGGAGGCCATTATACCAGGTGATGAACTAACACAGGATGTCATTATACCAGGTGGTGAACTAACACAGGAGGTTATTATGCCCGGTGGTAAACTAACACTGGAGGTCATTATACCAGATGGTGAACTAACACAGGAGGCCATTATACCAGGTGATGAACTAACACAGGAGGTCATTTTACCAGGTGGTGAACTACCACAGGAGGTCATTATACCAGGTGGTGAACTAACACAGGAGGTCATTATACCAGGTGGTGAACTACCACAGGAGGTCAATATATCAGGTGGTGAACTAACACAGGAGGTCATTATACCAGGTGTTGAACTAACACAGGTCATTATACCAGGTGATGAACTAACACAGGAGGTCATTATACCAGGTGTTGAACTAACACATGTCATTATACCAGGTGATGAACTAACACAGGAGGTCATTATACCAGGTGGTGAACTAACACAGGAGGCCATTATACCAGGTGGTGAACTAACACAGGAGGCCATTATACCAGGTGGTGAACACAGGAGGCCATTTTACTAGGTGGTGAACTAACACAGGAGGTCATTATACCAGGTGATGAACTAACACAGGAGGTCATTATACCAGGTGGTGAACTGACACAGGAGGTCATTATACCAGGTGCTGAACTAACACAGGAGGCCATTATACCAGGTGGTGAACTAACACAGGAGGCCATTATACCAGGTGGTGAACTAACACAGGAGGTCATTATACCAGGTGATGAACTAACACAAGAGGTCATTATACCAGGTGGTAAACTAACACAGGAGGTCATTATAACAGGTGGTGAACTAACACAGGAGGTCATTATACCAGGTGGTGAACTAACACAGGTCATTATACCAGGTGATGAACTAACACAGGAGGTCATTTTACCAGTTGGTGAACTAACACAGGAGGTCATTATGCCAGGTGGTGAACTAACACAGGAGGTCATTATAACCAGGTGATGAACTAACACAGGAGGCCATTACAGGTGGTGAACTAACACAGGAGTCATTATGCCGGTGGTGAACTAACACAGGAGGTCATTATACCAGGTGGTGAACTAACACATTAGGTCATTATGCCAGGTGGTGAACTAACAGGATGCCATTATACCAGGTGGTGAACTAACACAGGAGGTCATTATGCAGGGGTGAACAAACCCACAGGAGGTCATTATACCAGGTGGTGAACTAACACATTAGGTCATTATCCAGGTGGTGAACTAACACAGATGTCATTATACCAGGTGAACAAACCACAGAGGTCATTATGCCAGGTGGTGAACTAACACAGGAGGTCATTATACCAGGTGGTGAACTAACACAGGAGGTCATTATACCAGATGATGAACTAACACAGGAGGTCATTATGCCAGGTGGTGAACTAACACAGGAGGTCATTATACCAGGTGATGAACTAACACAGGAGGTCATTATGCCAGGTGGTGAACTAACACAGGAGGTCATCATACCAGGTGGTGAACTAACACAGGAGGTCATCATGCCAGGTGGTGAACTAACACAGGAGGTCATTATTCGGTAGAACTAACACAGGAGGTCATTATCCAGGTGTGAACTAACACAGGAGGTGACTACCAGGGGGGGAATGGATTAATGGGGGGTGAATTACCGGAAAATATGTGGGTTTAAAAAAGGAGGCAAACCCGTGCCTAACAAAATGTCACATTAGTTGCACTTGTGTCCTTTTACGTAACAAAGGTGTGAGTAGAGATGAATGCAAGACTTGGGTATCTTTATTGATGAAACATTTCGACTCTAGTTTGGGGGACTGATTACCTCAAACTCCTTTTGACACCATTCTTCTTTGTATTGGACTGATGAAGCCGCTGTGTTTCCTCAGTAAAGATACCCAAGTATTGCACATGTGTCTAGTTTATCATCTGTAGTTGTAGGTTATCAGTGGAATGTAGATATTTATGAGTCAGTTTCTAGTTTCACAGCAGCAGCAATAACAGTAACAGCAGCAGCAACAGCAACAGCAGCAGTAGCAGCAACAGTAACAGCAGCAGCAACAGCAGCAACAGCAGCAGCCGCAGCAGCAACAACAGCAGCAGCAGCAGCAACAGTAACAACAGCAGCAAAAGTAACAGCAGCAGCAACAACAGGAGCAGCAGCAACAGCAGCAGCAACAGTAACAACAGCAGCAACAGCAGCAACAGCAGCAGCCGCAGCAGCAACAACAGCAGCAGCAGCAACAGTAACAGCAGCAGCAACAGTAGCAACAGCAGCAACAGCAGCAGCCGCAGCAACAACAGCAGCAGCAGCAGCAACAGTAACAACAGCAGCAACAGTAACAGCAGCAGCAACAACAGCAGCAGCAGCAACACAGACAGCACAGAACAGCAGAACACCAGCGCCCCGGTAACAACAGGAAGAGCAACAGAAAGGCAAACAGAGCAGCAGGAACAAAGCGAAGCAACAAAAAGCGGCAACAGCAGGGCGCGCAAATACCCGACAGCCAAAAAGCGCGCGAACAGTTAAAGGAAAAAAAAGGAAAGAGCAAGAGAAAAGGGAAAGTAAAGCAAAACAGCAACAGCAGCAGCCGCAGCAGCAACAACAGCAGGAAACAGTAACAGCAGCAGCAAAAGAGCAGCAGAAGAAAAGGGCAACGCAGCAGCAACAGTAACAGCAGCACAACAGCACAAACAGCAACACAGCAGCCGCAGCAGCAACAAACAGCAGCAGCAGCAGCAACAGGAAAGTAACAGAGCAACAGAGCAGCAAACAAACAGCAGCAAAGAAGCAGTAAATAAACCAAAGTGGGAGCAAAGTTGGGGGGCAGCAGATTTTTTTTGGGAAAGCAGGTTTCTTGAAGAAAATCAACGAAACTCTTGAACTTGTAGTCTGGACAATGAGCAATCATGGTAATGAGGACTTTTTTACAATTGAGGAAACAGGGAACACATTGCTGTATATTACATCGGGTATTCAAATGACAAGTGTACGCAAGGTAGCCTTCAAACCACTATACCGTACTGTACATTTTATAGAATAAATGGCCATCATACATCTGAGTGCATCGCTCGTCATGAGTATGTATTACGATCCTTCCGCGGTCGTTCGTACCGTAGCCACAGAAGTCGTAGAGGAGGTGGTCTCTGCAATTCAGACCCTCTTAAGCTTCCGGTTCGGGAAACCCGAGCGCCCAATTCAAAACATCCCGCTGTGACAAGAAGATAGCGAGTACCCATCCTTGTTAAGAATTCCTTTGACGTCTTCTGCAGTCTAGAGGAAGAGTGCGTCGCTGATGACGTTGCTTCACACGTTTTTCGTCGAAGACAATTTTAGGATACGAATGAAAATTCCTCTTCAATGACGACTCACCTTCTTGCTTGCATGTGCATTCCAGTGCAACAGCAGGTCCATTAATAGAAGCTTCTGCTCAGTGCACCTGTCCATGTGTTCACGGACTCTGGTGGAATCCAGTCCCTACAACCCCGGTGCACGCTGGATAGTGTACAGTCGACACAGGTGTCAGAGTAACCCCAGACAAGGTGCTGAGACTATCCCTACGAAGGCTACTTCCGTTCAAGTAGTAGTTTCTCCACAGGGGACCACCCTTTTGGAAAATGATTAGTGCACTCACTAATGTCTGTAGTCATCCTCGTCTCCAGATACCATCCCACCACAGTCTTCTAACCCCTCCCACCACAGTCTTCTATCCCCTCCCACCACAGTATTCCCTATCCCCTCCCACGACCGTCCCATCACATACAGCCAGGGTAGCAGCACACTGCGGATGTATGCAGTTTTTGCTAAATGAAACAGAAGAATCCGTCAAACTTCTGAACTCCTTTATTTAAACTCCCCTCCCCCGTTTACCCTTAGTCCTTCCCGTTTCCCCACACTCCTCCCCGTTTACCCTTACTCCCTCTCCCACTGTTTCTTACCTCTCACTCCTCCCTCCTCCTGTTTCCCTCACAATCCTCCCCACCTGCCTCCTCCTCGACTCTCCCTCCCGCCTCAGATCTTCATCCCTCACCTCTTCCCCTCCCGCTTTCCCATCAGAGCCCCTCAAGCCTCCCACCTCTGTCAATAGTATTGGAAGTTACACACACACACACACACACACACACACACACACACACACACACACACACAACTCTTACTGATTTACTTGGGGAAAATTGCTGTGGTGTTGGATGCTAACAGGAGGGAGGGAGGGAGGAGGAGGGAGTGAGGATTTAGGCTGCTAGCATAAAAAAAAAAAACGTTGGGAGGGATTGGGAAAAGAGGGAGTCAGGGGGAGGGAACGAGAGAGTCATGGAAGGAGGAAAGGAAGGAAGGATGAAGGAGGGAGGAAGAGAGAGAGAGAGAGAGAGAGAAAGAGAAAGAAAGAGAGAATGTGATGGGAAAGACAACTATCAGAAAGAGCTATCTATAATATTCATTCCTATTCTCTGCTCTGTTCCTGCTCGCCTCCCTGCTCTTCCCCTCCCTCCCATGATCAGCCGCCTCATAGTCAAGTTTCCAGCTCACGGGTATCCAGCAACAACGACCTCGCGATGGACCAGTTGAATCAATGATCCCAAAGTTACGAGCGTCTTCCTCCAGACACGAGTTCGATTCTCGCCTTGCCTTCCTCTCTCTCTCTACTTCCTACATTTCTATGCTTAATCATTATTCTTCTACTGCCCTTCAATTGTTTCTCTCTCTGGGATTGTAGTATGACAGCAACTGCCAGCCTTCCAAGCCCTGCCACCCCTCCCCTTCATTCTCTTCTATCACTCCCTTTCCCTGCTACCCTATCACCCTCTCTGCCATCCTCTGATATCCCTCACACCTGTCACTACTCTCCCCCTCTCCCTTTATCCTCTACAACCCCTATTATATCTTACGCCGAACCTGACACCCCTACCACACACCCCACCAGGAGCCGAGACTCGACCTCGCAACCATATATAAGGAATATACAGATACAGGAAGGCAAAAGTTAATAGCGCAATAACATGAAGGTAATATTAATAGCAAAGAATGCTAGACGAACAGAGAAGCAAGCAGAGTCAGATACGTACAAGAGTGGTTAAGAAGAAAGGCTCAATGATGATTAGAGAATGATATGACATCGAAAGTTTAATTCGAACCAAGGCTGATGTAGCCACATCAGAAGGACCAGGTTATAAGGCTGGATAACAGCCATATCAGAAGGACCAGGTTATAAGGCTGATGTACAGCCACATCAGAAGGACTTCAGGTTATAAGGCTGATGTACAGCCACATCAGAAGGACCAGGTTATAAGGCTGAAGAAGCAATGACCAGGAAGTCTGATTTAGAGAGGAATTCTCAGCGAAATTAGGAAACAATACCAGAGAAATTCAGAGGGGAGAGTGCACCAACGCAGTACTGGACCCAATACACACAATGCGACAGGAAGCAGAGGAATGGTGTGAAGAACTAGCAACAATCTTCAACAAGTCACTTGAAAAGGGCAAATACCAGAGGTCTGGAAAATACAGCAGATGTAGTCCCAATATTTAAAAAAAATGAGACTTACAGGTGAAATGAAGTACAGGCCAGTGTCACTGGCATGTACAGTATGTAAGTTTATGGAGAAGATTAACAGAAGAATAGCGGAGCACTTGAAAGGAGCAGGTTCATAAACAACAACCAACACAGATTTCGAGATGGTGAATCCCGTCTCACAAATTTGCTAGGTTCTATCCTACGTAAGGAACGTTAGGCAGGAGTGAGGAGGGAGAGAGAGAGAGAGAGAGAGAGAGAGAGAGAGAGAGAGAGAGAGAGAGAGAGAGAGAGAGAGAGAGAGAGAGAGAGATTGGGGATGGTGAACTGCATATTTTTGGACTGTAAGAAGGCAATAGATACAGCATCCCACGAGAGATTTGGACTAGAGTTAGTGGAGTGCAAGAATAACAGGAAAGCACTACAGTGAATAAGGAATATTTTACAGATAAGAAACAACGAATTACTGTCCGGGAGGAGGTTTCGAATGGGCGAGTGAGAGAGTAAGGTTCCACATGGGTCATTACTTTTGAACCAGTGCTGTTTCTGGTGTATGTAAACGACATGGTAGAGAAAATTAAGTCAGAGATGTCCCTGTTCGCAGATGATGTGAATTCAATGAAGAGAATGGCCAAACATCAGTAGACCAGGAAAACTGCAAATGGATCTAGACACGCTGCAGGACTGGTCTGACAAGTAGCTATTAGAATTTATCTAAAACAAATGCAAAGTTATGAAACTCAGAGAAGAACAAAGACGATCGGAAAGGATACAGACTCAGGGACAAAGGCTGCAAACCTCCTAAAAAGAGAAGAACCTTTGAGTGAACACAGTCCTAAGTATTTCACCTGAGTCACACATCACCTGCATACTCGCTTCGGCAAACGCGAGAGAGGTAAATTTAAGTAGCTTTCTTAGGAACCTTAACAGGGAGACAATAATGACCCTAAACACAGCAAATGTCAGGCCCATCTGGAGTATTCAGCGCCAGTATGGAACCCGCATCTGATGAAGTTTGTAAAGAAACTAGAAAAAGTACCAAGGTTTGCTGCAAAGCCAGTTCCAGAGCTCTGAGGGGTACTAGCTATGAGGAGAGGTTAGAGGAGCTAAACCTGACGACATTAGAGAACAAAAGGACCAGAGGTGACATGATTATGACGCACAAAATATTAAGAGAGGAATTTACAGGGTGGACAAGGAGTCTGATTGAGAGGCGGGTCTCAGGTACACAAGGAACAGCTGGAAACAAAACACAGACGAGTCACAGGAATGTCATTAAATACTTTTTTAGCTTTAGAGTAATCAGCAAGTGGAACGACTTAGACAGAGTAAGACATGCTTCACTTATGATATACCACTGATATATTTCGAGAGTTTTCCTATCCTCTCAGACCAGGCTTATTCGGTGCTTGCCTGTCGACCAGGCAGTTAATGCTGGCGGCCCGCTGGTCCATATATCATCACATTGGTTCATCTGGCACTTGCCGGATGAAATTGTCTAGTTTCCTCTTTAAAGACTTGTACAATTGTTCCAGCAGTGTTTCTGATATCTTCTGGCAAGATGTTAAAAATCTGGGGTCTCATGGATGTTGATACAATGTTCTCTTATTGTCTCACGGCGCCCCTGCCTTCACTGGATTTATTCTGCATTCTTCCATATCTCTCACTTCATTATGTTGCTGTGGTAGTCTGCAGATTTGGACCAGACCCCTCAAATACTTTCCACATATATATTAACATGTCTCAAGCTCTCTCCTACCCAACGAGTACATATTTAGGACTTCAAGGTGTTCCCAGCAATTTAAATGCTATACTGGGCTCTATGCCCAAACATAACGTAGATTTCGTCAAGTGAGTGCGAGATTATTTATTGTCATTCAAGTAGATATCTTCACGCTTATCATTAACAGTGTTGTTGAGGATAAACGGATCTGTAATTGAGTTGACGAAAGTTGTGGCCTTCTGTAAATAGAATTGGTTTTAGTTCTTGTGCGGCATTAGGAAGTTTCGGTGATCGAGTTACAGAAGCAATGTCATTAATAATTACATGGACGTGTCTGTCACTGACGTGTCCTGCCCATAGTATTACACAAGATTAACAGAAAAAGGATAATGGAGTATTCAGAGAGGTAAGGGCTGGTCAAAGAGAACCAGAACAGATTAAGGGAGAATAAGCTCCTGCCTCACAAACCTGCTGGGAGTATGTGACAGACTTGTTAACGGAGATAAAAGCAAGGGAGAGGGGCGAGTTGAGGCATCTGACATAGTACCTCACCGAAAGCGATTCACACCAAACAGTGGCAAAAAGGAGACCACTACAATGACTAAAATACCTAAGAGACAAGAGACACTAATAAGGAAGCATCAGAATGGGCAATTACAATGAGCGGAGTCCACAAGGATCATTACTGGGGCCAATACTATTCATGATAAATGTAAATGAAATGCCACAAAGGTATTGAATCCTGCAAACAGGTGATTACAGACTCGAAAATTTAATGAGAATGATAAAATACATGAGAGGACAAAGAGCCAAATTATTTTTAAAGATTTTGACGGGCTTCGAGGAATGGTTAAGTAGGTTTACAATACTATACTCATAACAAGTGTAAGGTAACGCACAGACGAGGTGGAGATCTAATTAGACAGAGTACTGCATGGCCAGAGAAAAAAAAAAACGACCATTACTGAAGAAACTGGGGGATCTGAGAGAGTAAACATTACACCGAATATATCTCCGGAGAAGCAATAAATTATTTTTGTTCTCCCTCTCGACATATGTAAAGTCCTTTTTACGTGATGTCTATTAAAATTATCATCATCCTCACGTCTGTCACATCCTGCTGCCTCTGCCACCTCCCCTGCCATTCCTTTGCTACCTCCCCTGCTATCTCTGCCACCTTCCTGGGCTGCCCTGCCACCTCCCTGTGGCTTCTAGCACCTCCCGCTGCCTCTGCCACCTCCCTGTTGCCTCTGCCACTCCCTGCTGCCTCTGCTACCTCCCTGCCTCTGCTACCTCCCTGCCTCTGCTACCTCCCTTGCTGCCTCTGCCACATATCGTTGGCCCATCACACAATCCACTCGTCTGCCATACAAAAATAACTTTCTGACTCCCGGGTTCAAATGAACCTGGAACGTAGTATTACGCACGCTGATGTGTCATCTGTATTTATATCATTCTTTCTTTGAAGCAAAAAATATGACCTAACAAAATATAGATAACCTTCTCCAACGTACATCTGACACCCAGTATATTCGACACCCAGTGTATCTGACGCCCAGTGTATCTGTTGACACTCACTACCCAGCACCTACACACTGATCCAGTCATCACTGTCTCTTTCTCCCACTCCTTCCCTTCCTCTCCCGACACCCCCTTCCTGTCTCTCTCTCCCTTCCTACTTATCTCCTTATATTCAGGAGACCTTGCCTTCAAGAACCCAGACCAGCAACAGGAGACTAACTCTGCCTTTCAAAAACTTGACCAGCCAGCCAGGAGACTAACCCCGCCTGCCTAGACCAGCCAGCCAGGAGACTAACTCTGCCTTCAAGAACGAAGACGGCCCAGCCAGACCAACCCTGTCTTTAAAAAACCTAGACCGGCCGGGCCAGCAGCCCAAACCCCTGTCTTCAAGAACCTAGACTAAGCAGAGACATAATTGGAACAAACAAGGACAAAGTGACGGGACTGACAGTAAGTCGTGCAAGGTGAATGCAAAAAAAAACTCGGGTGATAAAGAATATAATCTAACATCAGCAATACACACACACGTACACACACACACACATATACACACACACATACACACACACACACACACACAGGAGCGGGGATAACCTGCAACCACAAATAGGTGAGTACACACACACACACACACACAAAAAGAGGACCCATGACTCGACCCCTGCAACCACAACTAGGTGAGTACACACACACGGTTCTTATAGCGAGTGTGTTTGACGTATGGAGAAAATTTCACTGATAGTGCAACCTTTTTTAAGAAATTCAGGAAGGCAAATTATGCAGGTTCTCAAGATGAAGCCAATTAGAACACAACGTTCAAAAACCCTTTAAGTTTTGTTCAAAGAGTTCTCGAGAAAAAGTCGACATACCTGAAATAATCACTGATGTTGATAAAAAAGGTTCTGATAGTGTGTTTGGTTGATGTATGCTGATAAATGTCTTATAGCGAGTGTTTGGTTGGGTAGAATGTTATAAATGTTCTATAGCGAGTGTTTCGATGTATGTTGATAAATGTTCCTATAGAGGTTGGTTGATAGTATGTTGATAAATGTTCTTATAGCGAGTGTTTGGTTGATAGTATGTTGATAAATGTTCTTATAGCGAGTGTTTGGTTGATAGTATTTTGACAAATGTTCTTATAGTGAGTGTTTGGTTGATAGTATGAAAAATTTTTTATAATGTTTTTGATAGTATGTTGATAAATGTTTTATAGGAGGTTTTGATAGTATGTTGATAAATTTTCCCTATAGCATGTTTGGTTGATATTTGGATAAATGTTCTTATAGGAGGTTTTTTGGTTGATAGTATTTGATAAATGTTCTTATAGCGAGTGTTTGGTTGATAGTAGTTGATAAATGTTTTTATGGGAGTTTTTGGGTTGATAGTATGTTGCTAAATTTTCCCTAAGGAATGTTTGGTTGATATTTCTTAAATGTTTTATAGCGAGGTTTTTGATAGTATGCTGTAAATGTTCTTATAGAGTGTTTGGTTGATGTTTTTGGAAAAATTTCCTATAGCGGTTTTGGTTGATAGTATGCTGATAAATTTTTTATAGCGAGTTTTTGGGTTGATAGTATGTTGATAAATGTTCCTAAGCAGTTTTTGGGGTTATATATGTTGATAAATGCTCCTATAGGAGGTTATAGTATGTTGATAAATGTTCTTATAAATGTTTGGTTGATAGTATATTGAAAATGTTCTTATAGCGAGTGTTTTTGATAGTATGTTGAAAAATTTTCCCTATAGCATTTTTTGTCGATAGTATGTTGATAAGAATGTTCTTATAGGAGTGTTTAGTTGATAGTATGTTGATAAGAATGTTTTTATAGGGGTTTTTGGGGGATAGTATGTTGATAAGAATGTTCTTTGGAGTTTTTGGGTTGATAGTATGTTAAAAAGAATGTTTTATAGCGAGTGTTTGGTTGATAGTATGTTGATAAATGTTCTTATAGCAGTGGGTTATAGTATGTTGATAAATGTTCTTATGGGATTTTTGGGGTTGATAGTATGTTAATAAGAATGTTCTTATAGCGAGTTTTTGGTTGATATATGTTGAAAAATGTTCTTATAGCATTTTTGGTTGATAGTATGTTGATAAATTTTCTTATAGCGAGTGTTTTTGATAGTATGTTGATAAATGTTCTTTAGCGAGTGTTTGTTGATAGATATTGATAAGAATGTTCTCATATATGTTTTTTTTCGAAATTATTAGCACAGATCAAAAGGAATAAATCTACGAAAAAAATATTCCTGCGTATAATAGCCTGAGTCGTAAAGGGAGAATATTTTAAACAGTTTTCTTGAAAATGCTGAAAATTTCCTCAGATCGAGAAGCTAATTTAACTTAATTGAATCTTTTCATGCAGGTTTTAAAAAAACACACCAGAAGCTCAATCAAAAAACTGGAAGTTTTTTCATTATTAGACGTAGCTCAACCTGGGGGTTGGCCCGCTTAATTTTTCACAATAACAAAAAAAGGGTTTTTCTAGAGGAGGAGCCTTATACCAGCCAAATCATTAACTCTAAATTGGCAAAAAAAACATTGTTATTTTTGTAATATGGATCTCACTAACGCATCCGGAGAGTCTTTCAACTCATCAGGTAGAGTCTTGTAACTCATCAGGAGAGTCTTTCAAACGCATCAGGAGGTCTTTCTAATTCATCAAGGGGCTTTACAACTCATCAAAAGTCTTACTGACTCATCAGGAAGTTTACACCCCGCCAGTCTTACTAACTCATCATGTAGAGTCTTTCTAACTCATTAGGTAGATTCACAACTCATCAAGTAGAGTCTTGCTAACTTATCAGGGAAGTCTTACTAACTCATCAGGTAGTCTTACTAACTCATCAAGTAGTCTTACTAACTCATCAAAAAAATCTTCTAACTCATCGGTAAGCTTTCTAACTCATCAGGTAGTCTTACAACTCTAAGTAGTCTTTCTAATCATAATAGTCTTTCTAACTCATCAGGGAGAGTCTTTCTAACTCATCAGGTAGTCTTACTAACTCATCAAGTATTTTCTAACTCATCAGGAGTCTTCAACTCATCAGGTAGAGTCTTTTAACTCATCAGGAGTCTTTAATCATCAGGTAATTTATAATCGGAAAAACATAACTCACAAAAAGTCTTTCTAACTCATCAGGGAGTCTTACTAACTCATCAGGTAAGTCATACTAACTATCAGGTAGAGTCTACTTTTAAATCATCAGGTAAGTCTTTCTAACTCATCAGGTAAGTTTCCCCAACTCATCAGGTAGTCTTAATAACTCATCAGGTAGAGTCTTTAACTCATCAGGTAGTCTTACTAACCTCGGTAGAGTCTTCTAACTCATCAGGTAGAGTCTTATAACTCATCAGGTAAGCTTAAAACTCATCAGGGAGAGCACAAATCATCAGGTAGAGTCATACTAACCCTCAGGTAGAGTCTTACTAACTCATCAGGTAGAGTCTTATAACTCATCAGGTAGAGCTTACTAACTCATCAGGGTCTTAATAACTCATCGGGGAGTCTTTCTAACTCATCAGGTAGCACTAACTCATTTTAGGTAGAGTCTATAACTATCAGGTAGAGTCTTATAACTATCGGGAGAGTCTTTAAAAAATCATCAGGTAGAGTCTTACTAACTCATTT
>WNWK01009455.1:0-76551 GCA_009830355.1 Cherax destructor
TTCTATTTGATTATAATAAATAATCAGAGTGTAAGACCCAAAAGGCCAAAAGCAGTAAAGAATGGAGAGGGGAAGAATGGGGAAATGAGGAGGAATGTGGTAAAGAAGGGAGGAAGAATGGGGGTAATTAGGTTCAGTCGGAGGAAGCAGATCGAAAGGTCCAATTCCTCAGACCAAAAGTCTTTTCACTGCTACAAGGAGCCGCTTGAAGAGGAGAGGCCTGAAAATGTGATTAATGAAGTGTTTGTTTTGGACTTTGTTTTTAAAATTGCATTTTTCTTTTAAATTTTTTGAGTAAAATTCGCCAAATTACCAACATCTATGCAATTTATTAGCAGTTTTGAAAGAATAGAAGGCATTATTATGCCTTCTAGGTTAGGGAAAGGGTGTCGTTGTCTATCCCATTCCATTGAGGTCCTTGGTGGTGGTGTAGTGTGCCATGGAATCTGAATTATCTGGAGATGTCCCGATGTCCCCTCCGGAGTTCCAGGGGGCGACTTATGGTTTCCTTTGGGTGACATGTGTATCTCTGCAGGTTGCCTTTCAGTTCCGGGAGGTGATGGCTGAAGGATGTATGCCTTGTGGCAGGTTTCTGACCACTCTCTCTTTTGTCAGCCGAGGTGACTCAGTGGCTGCACTGATGGGCCCTCTTGGGCATAGAGAGGGATATTCGATCCCTTTCATTCCTCATGGGAGCTAAATAGGAAAGAAACTGGTAGAATTGAGCAAAGGATTTGTTTAAAATAGGACTCAAAATGGGCAAAATCATCTATGCATAAATTGCAATCAAAGACCACTAAATTTGCGCCTACGTAATTCCTTAACTTTTCCTTTAAATTTCATATTTATGGTGTCGTTATCTTCAGAAAAAGATTCTCTCCCATTTAAGATTTTTTTTTTTTTTTGAAGAATGCTAACACAGCAATTTTAATTCTAGGGCTTCCAACAATGATGGGGTTAATCCACTTGATACGTTTGTTTGAATGTCTTCACTGTTAATCACTCAGTTATTGCAGCCTTATGAAACCACCACTTGAGCCTCAGAGGTAATCTGCTGCTTTTCCTTAAGCATTTTTTGTCAGAGATGCTTCTGGGTTAATAGTTTTTTCCCCGATTTCAGCCAGACTGAAAGCATCCCTCAGTGCTATATTCTCATCACTACCTTCTTCCTCCTTGCTATTAACTCTTACTGTTTCTTACAATAATCGACGTTATTGGCGCCATTGTAACACACGTAGATCTACATTTTAAGCACAGCACTCTGAAATACGCTCCGAGTAGTGGCGGATTTTGGCTTAGACATGAGAGAATGAGTGTAGTGAATGTGCAAGTTATAAAAAAAATCCTGCCCCACAAGTAGCTTGAAATAGAGTTCAAAATTGCGGAAATAATAGATTTTTTTATGATTTTCCTGAGGAAAGGTAAGGTCCTCCGACCTTCTTTTGGTCGATCTTTTGGGCTTTTACTAAATCTGCTTCAATTATTGGGATGCCTAGACCATGAACAATCATTTTTGGCTATAGTTTATTAATCCAATAAATAGGGTAGAACTTTGATTTGTTTATGTGATGATGGATTCAAAATGGAGGGCAAGTGTAATATAGGAGGGTCCTGCAGATGTGATTAATAAACAAAGAATTGGTTGTTTTCGTTGCCGAAATGCATGAAGTGTCTATTTTTAATTTAATTAAATGTGAATTTGCTAAATCTTGTGTAAAATTAGCCAAATTACCAACATTAGTGCACTTTACAGGTTAGATCTGATAACTGAATAGATGGTTTCCTGTGCTTATTCCATAGAACGAAAGGCAAAAATAACTAAGAATTTTGTCGAACTGAACAATGGACTTAACTTAAAATAGGATTCAAAGTGAGCAAAATCGTCAGTACATAAATTGTGCCCAGATTACCAACTTCGCGTAATTATGTAAGTTTTCCATCAAATTTTGTATTTTTTGTGTCATTACCTTCAGCACTTTTAATTTTGGGGATCCCGACAGTGAAAGGGTTAATAACTTTGCCTCTGTTCTCCCATCCAATATTTAGTCATCTCTTTATGTCAGGAATTTCGCCATAGCTTGTGCAAGTGCTGACTTTTATCTTTTAGCAGCGTTTTTCCACAATGCTATTGACTGAAGAGAATTAGAACTGACTGAAAAGTTGTGAACTTTATTATTACAAAACACAAGGCATCTAGGTTCAAGATTATTTAGAGTCAAAGGTAATACTGGAATTAGGCTTCTACACACCACTAGACGCATGGCTTTAGAAGCTTATTATTCTAAGTATTCAATATATCCGTACATTTTATCAAAACTAGGCGGTATATTACTGTACTGCATTGTTCTCGAGGTACGTTTGTGGTAGTGTGCTCGGCAGGAATCAACTTAGAACGTGATTAATGAAACATCAAGTCCTTAAAAAGATTAACTTTCAACCAGCAGAAAAACAATAAGCACAGCTAACTTGAACATTATTATTATTATTATTATTATTATTATTATTATTATTATTATTATTATTACTATTATTATTATTATTATTATCAAGGGGGAAGCGCTAAACCAGTAGGATTATACAGCGCCTGTGAGGGATATAGAAGGTAATCAGGCTTAAATCAGGGAACTGGAGCACAGATCCAGTTTCCTAGATCAAGAGCCCCTCATCAGCTTCACGGAACCTTCCTTGAGGGGCTAACTTGAACAGTAAAGCAACTAGTTCTCCAAACAGCAAAATGCACAAAGGAGCCGTGAGTACCACAGCGTCAGGCAAGGAAAGAGACACAAAAATTACCCTAACTGGAGGCAATTTATATGTCCTCCATACAAAGCCAAAAAAAAAAACTCCAAAATTACTGAATCTGAGTTCAGCAACTTTAAAAACCTGACTACGACAGTCCATGGATACCAGTTAAAACAAAATATTGGTCAAGAAGTAAACTCGGGACCAGAAGCTTAGTGAATGTGTGTTATAGGGCTATAGGACCCAACATGTATTGATGTATTAAAGTAACAATTACTCTGGAATACCTAATTATATTGAATTAATGGGGTCATGGCGGCTTAATGATGTCAAAAGGGCAGGCCACTCTTAAGACTGAGAAGAAGCTGAGTCAAGCCTGACTTTCTCAATATAATAGGTTGTAGTATACACACACACACACACACACACACACACACACACACACACACACACACACATTTAAATAAGTAGTTTATAAAATTGTATTTCTTTTTGTAAAAGTAAAAAGGTGTATGAGAAAAATAAATTATTGTGGGTACATGTGGAATGGTGCAAGGCGACAGTCTTTCTTTTGTTGTTTTGGAGTGGGAGGAGCATAGCTAAGCCCCTCCCTTGCTCTCACTCTCCTGGATGGCTTCAAGCTGGTAGGATACACTGGTCCTTCTTATCTTTTTCTGGGCAGGATGTGTGTCAGAGGTAAGAGTTATGCTTTAAAGTGATGTAACCATCATACCTGTGTGGCTGCAGTGTGTAAAAACACTGGGGGTTAAGGTCATGTTGAGGAAAGGGGTGTTAATTGTGGCAGGTGGGCCATGTGGGTCAGGACAGCTGGGAGTTCATGTTTATGCTAAGAATAAGAGAATTCCTAACCTGAATATTCTGTATATCCCACACTAGAACATGTAGTAAGAACCTTGCTAACAAAGTAAAGGGGAAAACAACATAACAATGTGTTTACACATGTTGATGGTGTAGATAGTTCTAGATGGGGTAGCAATGATAAGGCTTCGGAGGCTTCTTACTTTATTTGCAGTGTGTTTGTGCCCATGGCCCGGGTGGGCCATGTGCCTGCGAGGGAGAGAGGAGTAAGCCTGTTTACTCTAGGAAGGCCGCTGAGTGAATGAGGACGAAACATGGTGGGGCTGACTGAAGTGGGTATGGGCCTATAGGTGGCAGCATGAGCATGGCGCAAAACATGAATTCAGCTGGCAGACAGCATAGGCTGTCTATGCAGACAGTACAGGCTGTCTACATCGCTCGGCCACGCACCCATGGTCGACCCTGACCATGACTGGCAGTAAAAAAAAATTCGGTCTCTCTCTTGCAAGAACAGGGCACAGAACACAAAATAAAAACATATATATATATATATATATATATATATATATATATATATATATATATATATATATATATATATATATATATATATATATATATATATATATATATATACATATAAACATGGGAAAAAAACTCCTACAGAGAGGGAAGAAAAAAAAGGTGTGCTTCGTGGTCTAAGGCAGTGAGCGTCAATGCATCACTGCACGCCTTCCTGCGTCTGGACAGATACTGCAACACAGGAGACATCGCTGTGGCTGAGCTGTGACATAACAGGGTATGGTCTCCTCTGGGACGGTGAAGCAGACATCGTAGTAGTCACTGCAGGGTTCACTCAACCTGGGGCACAACCTGCTTGTGCCCTTGAGTGAGGCGTCATCAGTAGTCGCAACTGGGCAGGACTTCTTCTGGCAAGTGACTCAAGAAGACATTTCTCGACTGATACTGTCGCTGGGGCTGTCACTGCTGGCGAGTGTGGAGTGAGTCGTGGCAGAGATGACTCGGCAAAACATCTGGAGGTCGTAACAGCATACACCTTACTGCAGTGAGTGGGCTAGCAGTCAAAGTGACATCATCTTTGTGCAGGCTGCTCACTGAAGCTGTGACACGAGGATGGCCTGCCGACAGGCTTAACTGTGACTTGACGAGTGTCATTCTCTCGACAGTTGAAGTTAAGAATATAAGAATGGAGGAACACTGCAGAAGGCCTACTGGCCCATACAAGGCAGGTCCTTATCAAAACAACCACTACCGCAGAGCATGGCCTAAGCGTCCTCAGACTGGTTGTCTACATATAACTGCACTCTGACGGTCTGGAGGTGAAGTGGAAACTAGTTTTGATGGGAGAATCATCGCTGGTGCGATTCAGCAGGGCATCATGAGCGGCAAACATAAAGAGCTTTCTGTACAAGGGGCTCGGACGCTCATAACTGATGCTTGAACTGACAGATGTCAGCTGTCAAGCGAGCGCGGGGTCACACCGGGTAACAAAGTAACACACATTGTTACATTGGTGCTCAAGACTACACAGGACACATATAACTGCACACACATACTGCACATGGGTACAACATAGCTTACTAGCAAATGATGCTTTTCTGTGCAAAAATCGACACTAAGCAATTCACGAACATGTGAGAACACTGACTGAGAGAAATTAAATTAACAAATGACGTATCTTCTCTCAAATTAATGCAACAATGTGCTCACTGTGAAACTACAGCACTCGTGACATCATGTGGTGATGTCAGGCTTGACGTCGTGAGGTGATGTCATGGGGTACATCACGAGGTGATGTCAGGCAAACGTTGTGGGTGACATCCTGGAGTGACGTCGTGATGGATGTCATGGGGTGACATGGCGAGTGATGTCAGTGGAGTCAGGCAGCATCGTAGTGACGTCATGGGTTGATACGAATGGCAGACCACAGCGTGGCTTGGAAAGTCTGGCTTGGTAACCCAAGTGACTTCGTCACACCTCACGTGCCTTGCTCCACTTGGCTTCGAGTGACCTCGGGCACTCGGATACACAGCTCTGGCAAGAATTCACAAGGAAATTCACAGAAAACACGGCAGGGAGGGAGTGGGCAGTGGTGGCGAGTGGTGTATGGTGGCAGTGTACACTAGGGTGAGCGTGGGTGAGTAGGCAAGAAACCCGGCCGTTCCCTACTCTCACCTCACAACACACGAGGGAGACACCTCGTTTTCAAGTGTTTATTTCGGCGTTCTGCTGTAGGCAGTGGTTGAAATGATACGCTCTTCAGAGGGCTTCTTTCTTTATTTGTGAGATCGTGAGGGTACACAGGCAGTGTGTTTGTGCCCATGGCCCGGGTGGGCCATGTACCTGCGAGGTAGAGAGGAGTAGGCCTGTTTACTCTAGGAAGGCTGCTGAGTGAGTGAGGACGGAACATGGTGGGGCTGACTGAAGTGGGTATGGGCCTATAGGTGGCAGCACGAACATGGCGCGAAACATGAACACAGCATAGGCTGTCTATGCAGACAGTACAGGCTGTCTACAAATGTTTCACTCACAGAACCTCGGAAAATGTTAGAAATCATTAATTCTTAAGGCTCTGTGGACAGAATTGAGTTACACTGTACAAGAAATATGTTTCAGCTTACCAATGGATACCAAAAAAAATTAATCTGCTTGACAAAAGTAGAGAAGAACAGCATTCTCCCAGACAGTGTAGAGGAGAGATGTTGCCTCGATGTCTGGAGTTTACCTGGAGAGAGTTCCAGGGGTCAACGCCCCTGCGGCCTGGTCTGTGACCAGGCCTCATGTTGGACCAGAGCCTGATCAACCAGGCTGTTACTTCTGGCCGCATGCAGTCCAACGTACGAACCACAGCCTGGCTGGTCAGGCACCGATTTAAGGTGCCTGTCCAATGCCTGCTTGAAGACAGCCAGGGGTCTATTGGTAATCCCCCTTATGTATGCTGGGAGGCAGTTGAACAGTCTTGGGCCCCTGACACTTATTGTGTTGTCTCTCAACGTGCTAGTGACACCCCTTCTTTTCATTGGGGGTATGTTACATCGTCTGCTGAGTCTTTTGCTTTCGTAGGGAGTGACACTCGTGTGCAAATTTGGTACTAATCCCTCTAGGATTTTCCAAGTGTATATAATAATGTATCTCTCCCGCCTGCGTTCCAGGGAGTACAGGTTTAGAAACTTCAAGCGTTCCCAGTAATTGAGGTGGTTTATTGCAGTTATGCGTGCCGTGAAGGTTCTCTGTACATTTTCTAGATCAGCAATTTCACCTGCCTTGAAAGGTGCAGTTAGTGTGCAGCAATATTCCAGCCTAGATAGAACAAGCGACCTGAAAAGTGTCAACATGGGCTTGGCATCCCTGGTTTTGAAGGTTCTCATTATCCATCCTGTCATTTTTCTGGCAGATGCGATTGCTACAGTGTTATGGTCCTTGAACTTGAGATCCTGTCATGATTACTCCCAGGTCTTTGACATTAGTTTTTCGCTCTATTGTGTGGTTGGAATTTGTTTTATACTCCGATGAGATTTTAATTTCCTCACGTTTTCCATATCGGAGTAATTGAAATTTCTCATCATTGAACTTCATATTGTTTTCTGCAGCCCATTTAAAGATTTGGTTGATGTCTGCTTGGAGTCTTGCAGTGTCTTCAATGGTGGATACTGTCATGCAGATTCGGGTGTCATCTGCAAAGGAAGACACGGCACTGTGGCTTATATCCCTGTCTATGTCCGATATAAGGATGAGGAACAGGATGGGAGAGAGTACTGTGCCTTGTGGAACAGAGCTTTTCACCGTAGCCACCTCAGACTTTACTCTGTTGACTACTACTCTTTGTGTTCTACTTGTTAGGAAATTATAGATCCATCTACCAACTTTTCCTGTTATTCCTTTATCACGCATTTTGTGTGCTATCACACCATGGTCACACTTGTCAAAGGCTTTTGCAAAGTCTGTGTATATAACATCTGCATTCTGTTTGTCTTCTAGAGCATCCAGGACCTTGTCGTAGTGGTCCAGTAATTGGGACAGACAGGAGCGACCTGCTCTAAACCCATGCTGCCCTGGGTTGTGTAATTGATGGATATCTAGATGAGTGGCGATCTTGCTTCTTAGAACCCTTTCAAAGATTTTTATGATATGGGACGTTAGCACTATTGGTCTGTAGTTCTTTGCTGTTGCTTTACTGCCCCCTTTGTGGAGTGGGGCTATGTCTGTTGCTTTTAGAAACTGCGGGACGACCCCAGTGTCCATGCTCCCTCTCCATAGGATGTTAAAAGCACGTGATAGGCGCTTCTTGCAGTTCTTGATGAACACTGAGTTCCATGAGTGAGGGCCTGGAGCAGAGTGCATGGGCATGTCATTTATCGCCTTTTCGAAGTCATGTGGCGTCAGGGAAATGTCAGATAGGCTTGCGTCTACCAGGTTCTGTGGCACTCTCATAAAAAATTCATTTAGGTCTTCAACTTTCAGTCTGGTTAGCGGCTCGCTAAAAACTGAGTCATACTGGGACTTTAGTAACTCACTCATTTCCTTGCTGTCATCTGTGTAAGACCCATCTCGTTTTAGTAGGGGCCCAATACTGGATGTTGTTCTCGACTTTGTTTTGGCATAAGAAAAGAAATACGTTGGGTTTCTTTCAATTTCATTTATGGCTTTTAGTTCTTCCCGCATTTCTTGATTCCTGTAAGGTTCCTTTAGTTTTAATTCGATGTTTGCTATTTCTCTGA
Source organism: Cherax destructor (assembly GCA_009830355.1). Taxonomy (NCBI): domain Eukaryota; kingdom Metazoa; phylum Arthropoda; class Malacostraca; order Decapoda; family Parastacidae; genus Cherax; species Cherax destructor. The sequence goes on from WNWK01009455.1 coordinate 8,301, forward strand.
CCAGTGCCTCCCTACGTATTTCAGATATATTGGCCTCTTGTAGCCGCTCTGTTATTCTTTGCTTTCGCCTGTATAGGGAGCGCCTCTCTTTTTCTAGTTTACATCTTCTCCTCCTTTTCCTTAAGGGAATTTGCCTTTAGCAAACCTTAAGTGCCACAGAGTTAATTTGTTCTAGACATAGGTTAGGATCCGTGATGCTTAGGCTATCTTCCCAGTTTATATCATTTAGGACTTGGTTTACTTGGTCCCACCTTATGTTTTTGTTATTGAAGTTGAAATTGGAGAAGGCTCCCTCGCAACTGATCACATTTTGTCGATACATGTCTGGACCTCTATTAAGTTGTGATCTGAGTATATTGTTTTTGATATGATGACATTTCGTATTAGATCATCATTGTTAGTGAAGATGAGGTCCAGCGTATTCTCCAATCTTGTAGGCTCTATTATTTGCTGGTTTAAGGTGAATTTGGTGCAGAGATTTAAAAGCTCGTGTGTGTGCGAGTTTTCATCTGAGCTGCCTCCTGGTGTTATCTCTGCTACCACATTATTTGCAACATTCCTCCATTTTAGGTGCCTTAGCTTGAAGTCCCCCAGGAGCAAGATGTTGGGGGCAGGAGCTGGAAGGTTTTCTAGACAGTGGTCAATTTTCAGAAGCTGTTCCTGGAATTGTTGGGACGTTGCATCCGGAGGCTTGTATACAACCACGATGACCAGGTTTTGATTCTCGATCTTTACTGCTAAAACTTCAACTACATCATTTGAGGCATTTAGTAGTTCTGAGCATATAAGTGACTGTGATATACAGGGCAACACCCCATTCCCTCCTTTTTTGCCTGTTCACTCTGTCACATCTGTATAGGTTGTAGCCCGGGATCCATATTTCATTGTCCAAGTGATCCTTTATGTGGGTCTCTGTGAAAGCCGCAAACATTGCATTTGACTCTGTAAGCAGTCCACGGATGTAAGGTATTTTGTTGTTCGTCGCTGGCTTTAGACCCTGTATATTTGCAAAGATGAATGTCGTCGGATTGGTGGTATGGATGGGGGGTCTTTTTTTCCTGGCACTAATATCTGTTGTTCTGGAGTGGAGGCCATTGACTGTGATTCCACTCCAGAAATGATTGCAGTTGGTGTACGATTTCTGTCATTTCCTGCCAGTTTCTTTTCCCTTCCTGGCACTAAAAAATCTCTCTCTCGAGTGGCTATGCCTACCCAGGTTTTCCCATGGTCTGGATGTTCTGTGTCGTCTTGTACCCTTTAGGTGGTGTGCCTGGCAATATAAGTTATAGCACTGTCTTTCCTGAACTGATGAGTGGCACATTTCAGGGTGGAAAACCTTACAGGAAGGGAGGTTGCATTTTCCTGTTGCCATATGGGCACGGCATTTTCTGGGGTGGTCGAAATTGCATGTCCGTGTCTTCCTTTGCAGATGACACCCGAATGACAGTGTCCACCATTGAAGACACTGCAAGACTCCAAGCAGACATCAGCCAAATCTTTAAATGGGCTGCAGAAAACAATATGAAGTTCAATGATGAGAAATTTCAATTACTCCGATATCGGAGTATAAAACAAATTCCAACCACACAATAGAGCGAAATCTAATGTCAAAGACCTGGGAGTGATCATGTCAGAGGATCTCACCTTCAAGGACCATAACACTGTAGCAATCGCATCTGCTAGAAAAATGACAGGATGGATAATGAGAACCTTCAAAACCAGGGAATATTGTTGCACACTAACTGCACCTTTCAAGGCAGGTGAAATTGCTGACCTAGAAAATGTGCAGAGAACCTTCACGGCACGCATAACTGCGATAAACCACCTCAATTACTGGGAACGCTTGAAGTTCCTAAACCTGTACTCCCTAGAACGCAGGTGGGAGAAATACATTATTATATACACTTGGAAAATTCTAGAGGAATTAGTACCAAACTTGCACACGAGAGTCACTTCCTACGAAAGCAAAAGACTCGGCAGACGATGCAACATTCCCCCAATGAAAAGCAGGGGTGCCACTAACACGTTGAGGGACAACACAATAAGTGTCAGGCACTGGATAGGCACCTAAAGTCGGTACCTGACCAGCCAGTCTGTGGTTCGTACGTTGGACTGCGTGCGGCCAGCAGTAACAGCCTGGTTGATCAGGCCCTTATCCAACATGAGGCCTGGTTACTGACCGGGCCGCAGGGGCGTTGACCCCTGAACTCTCTCCTGGTAAACTGCAGGTAAACTCTATTTATTTCTTCTTGTGCCGTCAGTCCACTATCTCTTGCGGACTGTCCAGGCATTCTTCTTCTTCTCCTTGTTCGTGCAATTGGTATTCCCCAATTTTCACAATATTCATTAGCCAAATGTATTGCATTGTGGATAATTTCGTCATTCTTCAAATTCAAAATATGAATAAGTCCTTTTAGATCACAAGAAGCTTCATGGAACCCTATTTTCTGATCCTGCAAACGTTTTGAGACTTTCTCCACTGATGATAAAACTGGGAACTTTTGAATAGAGTTCAGTAGCGATCCTACATCAGATTTGGTTTCCCTTGAAAATTCTTTTTCCAGCAGGTGTTGAAGCAGGTGTTGAAGGGTTGCAATAACGTTGTCAAACTCTTGGTGGATTACTTGCTCAGCATCATGGCGGCAACTCCATCTTGTGTCACACTCTCTTTTCGCCGTCAGCGTGACAAATGATTTTAACACTTCCTAACGAGGAAAAAAAATAAAGTTTTTCCAGAATGCCAAAAAATGTAACAATAACAGGTTGCACGTCACTTGCATAGACACAGCCAAACTGAGGCTGTGGTTCTCGCAGTTCACAAACACAGCCTTTGGGTTAACTTCAACATTTTTTTGTTGAACACCTCCTCTCACTCCAGCCATAACTACTGCGTTATCATATGCTTGGTCACGATAGTCATTCATGGAAATTTTGTCTTCCAATTTTTCCAGAATTTTATTTCCCAGGCTGATTGCATGTCTTTCTTGTTGACTAGAAAAAATCCCAGAAATATCTCCTTCATTTCTACTTTTCTGTTTTCATCAATATGAAGGTAACGCAGAATTTCAGAAACCTGATCTTCAAGGGCAATATCTGGAGTTGAATTCAGCATTATGCTAAAATAAGTTGCGTTCTTAATTTCGGAAATTATATTTTTCTTGACAGTTTCACCAAGAAGATCAATTATTTCGTTTTGAATTCTGTTGGACAAGTAGGTGACACTCTTTGGTTTCTCTTTCCCTCTCTGCAAGTGTTCTGCTAAGATTACATCATATTTGGCCAAAAGTCTGATTGTTGCTAGAAAGTTTCCTGTGTTTTCACTGACTGTCTCCTCAGGCTCTGATAACCTAGATATTCCTTCTCCTTGATGTCCACGATGGGCCAGATTCTGTTTTGCCAGAAAGGATAAAACCTCGACAATCCGTTCAGTTATAGCTTTCCATTTTTTCTTTTCAGCAGACATTTTCTGTTGAAGTTCAGCATCTATCGTAGTCTTCTTTGATCAAGTCGAACTACGAGGATCAGGTATTCCCTCATGTGAGCTCTATGAGAACGGCTTTTCTCATGGTCAGGTATTTGTGGATTTAATTTTCTCCAAGTGGAGAAACCATCTTCCTTTCCAAAGTTTGACATAGACGACAACTGCTTCTTTGAAAACAAAAAACAAACAAAACATTAGCATGCTTTCCGATATGGAGAGAATAACAGCCATTTTCTCTCCACAATTTCTCAGTTTGTGGAAACTTCATCAAACTACTGTTTGCTCCAAGTACGTCATACGCATGCGTGTGGGGGCACCATTTTCTTTGGACAGAAAGGGTACACCATGTTAAAGGAATAAAGGGCTAACCACTGCCTCTGTAGTGCGGTGAGCCTCCAAAAATTGATTTATCATCGCTGAAATTTAAAAATCACAATCTTATTTCCCTCTTTAATTGAAGGCCCCTCTCCCCCCCCCCCCATTTGGATGCCCGGGGCCACCGCCCCTTCGCCTTCCCCCTCTGCACGCCACTGTAGGCTAGAATGAGAGAGCATGTAGGCCAGAATGAATTACAACAACTGGACATGCTGAATGTTGAAGACAGAGTAAATCAACTAAAGCTAAATTACGTTCATAAAATTGTTGGTACCCAGTGTCCCCAATATCTTACTACCAATTTTGTTAAGGCCGCGAACCAATGCAATTACTGAACTAGGGGAAGGGAAAACAACTTTGCAGTACCTAAGTCAGTGGTCAGGTTGCAAAGATATTTTTCTATTCAGCAATAAGAGTGCAATAGACTGCCTGCACATGTCAAAGCCTGTCATAGCATGAGCCAGTTCAAGAAGAGAGCCAAAATGTACATATCTTTTTTTTATTTACTACAAGTACATGTACATGGTATACAGGCTAGCTGACATCAGTGACATACTACTATAGAAAGTCTTGTTATGCTGAGCATTTCGGCAGATAGGTCAGTGTCTAGGATGCGACTCACCAGTCGACTAACCCCAGGTCCCATTTTACTGATGGGGAACATATACAACAGGTGTAAGAAACACGCCCAATGTTTCTGCCTGGCTGGGAATCTACAGGCCCTCGCCGTGTGAGAGCTTAGTACCAGACCAAGAGCCCGATCATAAATAAGGCTACAGAAAGGGAGGAGAGTGATTTCTTGTATGAAAATAACTAATGTTTCATATCCACTAGTATACCTTCTTTTATTGTAACTTCTTTTACATAGTTAAGATACTTACCTGTCTTTAACTTTTAAATATAAATAATAATTATCGCAAGGACCCCAGTGGAAATAAGTCACTCAGTCTGATTGTTGGGTTATCCTAAGTTCTCTACACATAGGTTGCTATGTTTGATAATCAATGTAACTGTTTATAACTGAATAAACTTACTTACTAAATAAATAAAAAAAATGAAATTTGATGAAAGTGAGTGTTTGATGTAGTTATCTGTCATTGCTGCCATAAAAAATGGACAAGACATTCCTTTCAAAGAAAATGAGCAATGTTAATAGTGTCACAGACTACTATAATTTTGCTATATAGTTTTCTTCTTTTTTTTTCTTTGAAGTACTCTGATATTTACGCTTATTCCACTTCTTAGCACCTCCAGCATTACTAGTATTTGTTATTGCGCCATCGTAATATCCGGAGTCAATGGTGATGAAACGGTCAAACTTAGTAATGGCCCGGTGGTCTGGTCCCTTCTCACACGTAGGGCCCGGGTTCGATTCCCGGCGGGTGGAAACATTTCGACATGTTTCCTTACACCTGTTGTCATGTTCACCTAGCAGAAAATAGGTACCTGGGTGTTAGTCGACCGGTGTGGGTCGCATCCTGGGGGACAAGATTAAGGACCCCAATGGAAATAAGACAGACAGTCCTCGATGATGCACTGACTTTCTTGGGTTATCCTGGGTGGCTAACCCTCCGGTGTTAAAAATCCGAAGAAAATCTTATCTTATCTTATCTTAAGCAGTGGTGGGCACAGTTCCACTAATCCGCTAACCGCTAATTAGCGGAACTAACTTTTTGTTTAGCGGATTAGCGTTTCTGCTAACTTCGGAAACCGTTCGTGGACCAATTAGCATCCGCTAAAAAAAGTTCCGCTAACTTTGAGTCCGCTAAAAAAAAATCATACGTTGTTAGTAGTCGGAAAGCAATGCCTTTTCAACAGCTCACGTGTTTGTTCCTGTCTGTTGTGGGCGTTGCTCCAACAGTCAGGCAGGCAGGCAAGCTATTGGCTGATTACGTGTAAACATGACTTGTCACCGCAGCAGCAGCATCTGAGCAGCATTGTTAGTCTTACATTATTATTATAATCAAAAGAAGCGCTAAACCACAGGGGTTATACAACGCTGTATATTCTTACAGTGTCAGCACCGGGGTGAATTGTCACTTATCGTTATGAACAGGGGAGACGTTAGAGGCTAGTGGTTCCCAACACTACCAGATGGAACTCTACCTATGACTCTGTTGTTGTCCTCAACAATCTGCTGCAAAAGAAGAGGGGAGCTGTCCACAGGGTGATGACACAGCTGAAGCTGCAGACCTTCACTGATCCTGAGGTCGGATTCCTGAAGGAGTATGCTCAGGTGGTGGCCAGTGTTGCCAAGGCCATAGATAGGATCCATGGGGAGGACCAGGCCTATCTCAGGAGCCTTCTGCCAACTATAGCGGCAACTGTCATGAAGTTGAAGGAGGTCAAGTCAAAACGTCTCCTGTAAATTAGTCCTCCGGTAGATGCGATCCTGGCAGGAATCACGAAAAGGTTTGGGCTCCTCCAAGAATACCAGGAGTACCAGCTGCCATTGCCTTCCACCCCAAGTTTCGCCTGCTGTTGCTGGCCCAGTATGACAACAGCCAGGTCAGCAAAGTGACACCATGGAGACCGTCGTGGAAGCAGCCATGATGGAGACCAGTGAGGAGAGCAGCAGCACCACTAATGAGGATGAAGAAGAGGACTTCTTCAGCAGCATCACTCAGTTCCGGGACAACAGAAGCCACTGGTCACTGAAGTCGAAGGCACAGAGCATAGTGAAGACCTGGCTGGAGACCGGCTCAAAAGAGGTCGCGAGTTGAGTTGCCTTCTTAGGTGAGCAAGTCTTGATCAACCTATTCATTAAGTACAACACCGCCATCCCATCCAGTGCTGCAGTTGAGCGCCTATTCTCTATAGGCAAAGATATCTTGAGGGCCATGAGAGCCACCCTGTCAGATGGAAACTTTGAGAGGCTGATGCTCATGAAGAGCAACCAGCATCACATCAAAGCAATGGAGAAGACCCAACCAGAGTAATAATCAACTCTGCCTTCATCTGATCTTGGCATGATACCCATGCTTATTTCCATTGGGCTCCTTGATACCAGCTGTACCCACAGCTGGTATCAAGGAGCCCAACGGAAATAAGTTACTCTGACGTTTTTGCGTTAACCAAATTAATTTACATTGTTTATGATAATTGTACTCATGATGTGTATCTGCACCTAAATAAACTTACTCACTTACTGGTGGAGAGAATGATGGAGAGAATGATGGAGAGAGGGAGGCAAAGACGGAGGCAAATAAGGGAGGGGGGAAGGAGGAAGGGGAAAGAGAGACTCAAAGACGGAGGGGAAGTAGGCCTTACCCAATCCTCAAAGAAGGCAATCCAACAGAAGTAAATAACTATACGCCAATAACCAACTTGTCATTACTATCTAAAACTTTTGAAAAAATAATCCATAAGTGAGTTTATTTCTACCTAGTGTCTCACAACATAGTCAAGTCCCACCAGTTTAGTTTTAAGCGGAGAAAAAATATGAATGGTGCAATTATAGAAACGCTTGAACTACTTTATGCAGCACTTGAAAAAAAAAGAACATTGTCTGGGCCTCTTCATAAAACTGCGCAAGTTTTTGATACAGTGGACCACAACATCGTGTACCTTAAACTAGAAAATTATGGGATCAGAGAACATACCCTTCATACGTAAAGTTTTTGCTTAGCTATATCACCAGTATGCCTTCACCAACGGTGTAGTCTGTAGACATAGGAGTGCCTCAAGCTAATGTTATTGTCCCTTTGCATTTTCTTATTTACATCATCGATCTCGCCAACGCATCTCGTCTTCTTGAGCTGGTTCAATTCGCAGATGACACGATTTACGTTTTCTCCCACTCAAATTCGACTACTTTCAGCAACACTATTAACGATGAGCTCCTAAAAATATCTACGTGGAGGACTACCAACAAACTTACTCTTAATATTGACAAAACCGACTACGTGCTGTTTGGAAACAGAGCTTCAGTATCAAACCTAACATACTGATCAACGGTTCTCCCATTGCAAAGTACACTGAGACCACATTTTTAGGTCTACACCTTGACTGCAGTTTGAAACTTAATACACACATGCAACGCATAGCCAAGGTCTCTAAAACAGTAGGCATCCTCTTCATGAACCATTATACAACTCTCTAAGCTTCCCTTACCTCACCACCGTATGTCCTTGGGTAGCGAGTACAACATCCAGTTCTGCTGGATGCGCTACTCTTAAGGATTGTGTGGTTCAGAAGTCTAAGGCGTCATGTGTTTTCGCTCACCATGAGGCGGGCCAAAGCAGCATGGGTTCGGCCCCTGGCTAGTGCAGTGTTGTTGTTGATCAATACCACTCGTTCGTGGTTACAATATATATATATATATATATATATATATATATATATATATATATATATATATATATATATATATATATATATATATATATATATATATATATATCTTTCTTCTTCTTTCAACACGTCGGCCGTTTCCCACCGAGGCAGGGTGGCCCAAAAGGAAAAACGAAAGTTTATCCTTTTACATTTAGTAATATATACAGGAGAAGTGGTTACTAGCCCCTTGCTCTCGGCATTTTAGTCGCCTCTTACGACACGCATGGCTTACGGAGGAAGAACCCTGTTCCACTTTCCCATGGAGATAAGAGGAAATAAGAACAAGAACTAGTAAGAAAATAGAAGAAAACCCAGAGGGGTGTGTATATATATGCTTGTACATGAATGTGTAGTGTGACCTAAGTGTAAGTAGAAGTAGCAAGATGTACCTGAAATCTTGCATGTTTATGTGACAGAAAAAAAGACACCAGCAATCCTACCATCATGTAAAACAAATACAGGCTTTCGTTTTACACTCACTTGGCAGGACGGTAGTATATATATATATATATATATATATAGATCATGGAAAAAATTTCCAACACAATGCTCACCAACGCTTCAGGAAAGGACAAAGCTCGTCTCCTAGCGGTGAAGGCACCACACTCAGGAGATTTCCTTCTTGCTGTTCCCAATTCCTCTCTGGGGACTCGACTCGACCCACAGGCCATTCGGATTGGTGTTGCTCTTCGCCTAGCCGCCCCCATACTCACCGAACATAGGTGTATTTGCGGCAGGGCGACGGCTGACCAATTCGGACTTCATGGTCTAGTGTGTCACACATCAGAAGGGAAGTATGCTAGACATGAGGAGGTCAATGACATCATAAAGAGAAGCCTCGCCACAGCCCGTTGCCCAGCTCAACGGGAACCCCAAGTGCAGAGGTCTGATGGAAGTCAAAAGCGTCCTGATGGAGCCACCATGCTACCCTGGAAGGATGGTAAGCAGATTGCTTGGGACTACACCTGTGCTGCCACATTGGCAGACACCTACCTGCCACACTCCTTAGCCGAAGGGGTGGAGCTGCCAGCCACAGGGAGACCCAGAAGACCCGCAAATATGAAGACCTTCCCTCTTGCTATAACTTCATCCCAATAGGGTCGGAGACCCATGGAGCATGGGGCAAGTGTGCTCTAAAGTTTCTCAAGGAGCAGGGTGGAAAACTCATCATAGAAACCAAGGACCACAGGGCGACCAGCTTCCTGTTTCAGAGACTCAGTGTTGCGATCCAGAGGGAAATGCCTGCAGTATTCTGGGCACGCGGCCCACTGCCGGGGAGTTGGACGAAGTATTTGACATGTAGCTCTGAGTTGTTATCTATGTTGTTTTACTCCCCATTGTATTTTGTATTTTGTCTTGAAATAAAGTTTGTATAAAAAAAAAAAGATGGGGTAGTAGGGAAGTGGAATATTCAAATGGCTTCAGAAAGAAATCTATATATTCTTCCTTGAAGTCTTTTTATCCACTTCTCCTATATATATATATATATATATATATATATATATATATATATATATATATATATATATATATATATATATATATATATATATATATATATACATATTTAGAACGACTTCGAGAGTGTATAAATTTGTAGTGGAGGGAAGGCGGGGTAGGGGTCGCCCTAGAAAAGGTTGGAGGAGGGGGTATAGGAGGTTTTGTGTGCGAGGGGCTTGGACTTCGAGCAAGCGTGCGTGAGCGTGTTAGATAGGAGCGAATGGAGACAAATGGTTTTTAGGACTTGACGTGCTGTTGGAGTGTAGGCAAGGTAACATTTATGAAGGGTTTCAGGGAAACTGGCAAGCCGGACTTGATTCCTGGAGATGGGAAGTACAGTGCTGGCACTCTGAAGGAGGGGTGTTAATGTTGCAGTTTTAAAACTGTAGTGTAAGCGTATCTCTGGCAAGTCAGTGATTTAGTGAATGATGGTGAAAGTTTTCGCCGATGTGTTAATATATATATTTATTTATTTTATTTTTTTATTAACACATCGGCCGATTCCCACCAAGGCAGGGTGGCCCGAAAAAGAAAAACTTTCATTATCATTCACTCCATCACCGTCCTGCCAGAGGGGTGCTTTACACTACAGTTATAAAACTGCAACATTAACAGCCCTCCTTCAGAGTGCAGACACTGTACTTCCCATCTCCAGGACTCAAGTCCGGCCTGCCGGTTTCCCTGAATCCCTTCATAAATGTTACTTTGCCTCTACTCCAACAGCACGTCAAGTATTAAAAACCATTTGTCTCCATTCACTCCTATCAAATACGCTTACGCATGCTTGCTGGAAATCCACGCCCCTCGCACACAAAACCTCCTTTACCCCCTCCCTCCAACCTTTCCTAGGCCTACCCCTACCACGCCTTCCCTCCACTTCAGATTTATACACTCTCGAAGTCATTCTGTTTCGTTCCATTCTCTCTACATGTCCGAACCACCTTAACAACCCCTCCTCAGCCCTCTGGATAATAGTTTTGGTAATCCCGCACCTCCTCCTAATTTCTAAAGTATGAATTCTCTGCATTATATTCACACCACACATTGACCTCAGACATGACATCTTCATTGCCTCCAGCCTTCTCCTCGTTGCAACATTCATCACCCATGCTTCACACCCATATAAGAGTGTTGGTATAACTAAACTCTCATACATTTCCCTCTTTACTTCCATGGACAAAGTTCTTTGTCTCCACAGACTCCTAAGTGCACCACTCACCCTTTTCCCCTCATCAATTCTATGATTCACCTCATCCTCCATAGACCCATCTGCTGACATGTCCACTCCCAATTATCTGAATACATTCACCTTCTCCATACTCTCTCCCTCCAATCTGATATCCAATCTTTCGTCACCTGTTATCCTCATCACCTTACTCTTTCCTATATTCACTTTCATTTTTCTTCTTTTACATACCCTACCAAATTCATCCAACAACCTCAGCAACTTTTCTTCAGAATCTCCCAAAAGCACAGTGTCATCAAGAAAAAGCAACTGTGACAACTCCCACTTTGTATTTGATTCTTTGTCTTTTAACCCCACACCTCTAGCCAGGACCCTCGCATTCACTTCTCTTACAACCCCATCTATAAATATATTGAACAACCACGGTGACATCACACATTCTTGTCTAAGGCCTACTTTTACTGGGAAATAATCTCCCTCTCTCATACACACTCTAACCTGAGCCTCACTATCCTCATAAAAGCTCTTCACTGTTTTCAGTAACCTACCTCCTATTCCATACACCTGCAACATCTGCCACATTGCATCCCCCCCTATCCACCCTATCATACGCCTTTTCCAAATCCATAAATGCCACAAGAACCTCTTTACCCTTTCCTAAATACTGTTCACCTATATGTTTCACTGTAAACACTTGGTCTACACACCCCCTACCTTTCCTAAAGCCCCCTTGTTCATCTGTTATCCTGCTCTCTGTCTTAATCTTAATTCTTTCAATAATAACTCTACCATACACTTTACCTGGTATACTCAACAGACTTATTCCCCTATAATTTTTGCACTCTCTTGTGTCCCCTTTGCCTTTATGCAAAGGAACAATACATGCTCTCTGCCAATCCCTAGGTACCTTACCTTCTTCCATACATTTATTAAATAAGAGCACCACCCACTCCAAAACTATATCCCCACCTGCTTTTAACATTTCTATCTTTATCCCATCAAACCCAGCTGCCTTACCCCCTTTCATATATATATATATATATATATATATATATATATATATATATATATATATATATATATTCCCTGCACATTGGTCTTTCCATTTCATCATTTCTGGTATATTTATGGGTCATGCAACACTTGATCCCAGAAAGAAATTATAGACAGAATTAATTCAAACAAAAGCTCTTCACAGGACTCAGAACTCACCTTCACTTCTTTTAAAGAGATCTGTATAATAGTAAACATATATATAATAAAGTTTAATTGAGTGGAGAGGAGCGCTTGCTCCAGTTCCACAGATCAAGAGCCCTTCCCAAGCTGTCAATAAAAAAGCATTTTAAATAAAAAAAATAATAATCTGATAATTTTCCTGTACAAGAGGAAAGTATTTGTTTATTAACGTCAGCTGTTTCAGTACTGTTGTTGTGCTGTTACCTGTGGTGCTGTTACCTGTGCTGTTACCTGTGGTGCTGTAACTTGTGCTGTTACCTGAGGTGCTCTAACTTGTGCTGTTACCTGTGCTGTTACCTGTGGTGCTGTAACTTGTGCTGTAACTTGTTCTGTTACCTGTGGTGCTGTAACTTGTGCTGTTACCTGTGGTGCTGTAACTTGTGCTGTTACCTGTAGTGCTGTAACTTGTGCTGTTACCTGTGGTGATGTAACTTGTGCTGTTACCTGTGGTGCTGTAACTTGTTCTGTTACCTGTGGTGCTGTAACTTGTGCTGTTACCTGTGGTGCTATAACTTGTGCTGTTACCTGTGGTGCTGTAACTTGTGCTGTTACCTGTAGTGCTGTAACTTGTGCTGTTACCTGTGGTGATGTAACTTGTGCTGTAACCTGTGGTGCTGTAACTTGTGCTGTAACCTGTGGTACTGTAACTTGTGCTGTAACCTGTGGTGCTGTAACTTGTGCTGTTACCTGTGGTGCTGTAACTTGTGCTGTAACCTGTGGTGCTGTAACTTGTTCTGTAACCTGTGGTGCTGTAACTTGTTATGTAACCTGTGGTGCTGTAACTTGTTCTGTAACCTGTGGTGCTGTAACTTGTGCTGTTACCTGTGGTGATGTAACTTGTGCTGTAACTTGTGGTGCTGTAACTTGTGCTGTAACCTATGGTACTGTAACTTGTGCTGTAACCTGTGGTACTGTAACTTGTGCTGTAACCTGTGGTGCTGTAACTTGTTCTGTAACCTGTGGTTCTGTAACTTGTTCTGTAACCTGTGGTGCTGTAACTTGTGCTGTAACCTGTGGTGCTGTAACTTGTGCTGTTACCTGTGGTGCTGTAACTTGTGCTGTAACCTGTGGTACTGTAACTTGTGCTGTAACCTGTGGTGCTGTAACTTGTGCTGTTACCTGTGGTGTTGTAACTTGTGCTGTAACCTGTGGTGCTGTAACTTGTTCTGTAACCTGTGGTGTTGTAACTTGTTCTGTAACCTGTGGTGTTGTAACTTGTGCTGTAATTTGTGGTGATGTAACTTGTTCTGTAACCTGTGGTGCTGTAACTTGTGCTGTTACCTGTGGTGTTGTAACTTGTGCTGTAACCTGTGGTGTTGTAACTTGTTCTGTAACCTGTGGTGCTGTAACTTGTGCAGTTACCTGTGGTGTTGTAACTTGTGCTGTAACCTGTGGTGTTGTAACTTGTGCTGTTACCTTTGGTGTTGTAACTTGTGCTGTAACCTGTGGTGCTGTAACTTGTTCTGTAACCTGTGGTGCTGTAACTTGTTCTGTAACCTGTGGTGTTGTAACTTGTTCTGTAACCTGTGGTGCTGTAACTTGTTCTGTAACCTGTGGTGTTGTAACTTGTGCTGTAACCTGTGGTGCTGTAACTTGTTCTGTAACCTGTGGTGCTGTAACTTGTTCTGTAACCTGTGGTGTTGTAACTTGTGTTGTAACCTGTGGTGCTGTAACTTGTGCTGTAACCTGTGGTTTTGTAACTTGTGTTGTAACCTGTGGTGCTGTAACTTGTGCTGTAACCTGTGGTGTTGTAACTTGTGTTGTAACCTGTGGTGCTGTAACTTGTTCTGTAAACTGTGGTGCTGTAACTTGTTCTGTAACCTGTGGTGTTGTAACTTGTGCTGTAACCTGTGGTGCTGTAACTTGTTCTGTAACCTGTGGTGTTGTAACTTGTGCTGTAACCTGTGGTGTTGTAACTTGTTCTGTAACCTGTGGTGCTGTAACTTGTTCTGTAACCTGTGGTGCTGTAACTTGTGCTGTAACCTGTGGTGCTGTAACATGTGTTGTAACCTGTGGTGCTGTAACTTGTTCTGTAACCTGTGGTGTTGTAACTTGTGTTGTAACCTGTGGTGCTGTAACTTGTGCTGTAACCTGTGGTGTTGTAACTTGTGTTGTAACCTGTGGTGTTGTAACTTGTTCTGTAACCTGTGGTGCTGTAACTTGTTCTGTAACCTGTGGTGCTGTAACTTGTGCTGTAACCTGTGGTGCTGTAACTTGTGCTGTAACCTGTGGTGCTTCAACCTGTTGCGCTGTAACCTGGGAGAAGAGGAGCTCCACCACCTTGGAACCAACTACCTACCTAGGTGGGGTAGTGGTTTTGAAGCTACACAGGTTGTGTAGTTGGTGGAGAATCAAAACAATTATAAAAAATTGAAAAAGTGATAATAACAGCGAGACAATAACACGTGTGTTGAGTAATTGTACTGTGACACTGTTGATCACTGTACTGTGACACTCTAGATCACTGTACTGAGACACTGTTGATCACTGTACTGTGACACTGTTGATCACTGGATTGTGACACTGTTGATAACTGTACTGTGACACTGTTGATCACTGTACTGTGACACTGTTGATCACTGTACTGTGACACTGTTGATCACTGTACTGTGACACTGTTGATCACTGTACTGTGACACTGTTGATCACTGTACTGTGACACTGTTGATCACTGTACTGTGACACTGTTGATCACTGTACTGTGACACTGTTGATCACTGTACTGTTACACTGTCGATCACTCTACTGAGACACTGTTGATCACTGTACTCACCTAATTGTGGTTGTAGGGGTCGAGACTCAGCTCCTGGCCCCGCCTCTTCTCTGTCCGCTACTGGGTCTCTGCTCTCCCTGCTCCTTGAGCTTTATCATACCTCGTCCTAAAACTGTGTATGGTTCCTGCCTCCACTATATCTTTCTCTAGACTATTCCACTTCCTGACTACTCTGTGGCTGAAGAAATGCTTCCTAACATCCCTTTGACTCATCTGAGTCTTCAGCTTCCAGTTGTGTCCCCTTGTTTCTGTGTTCCCTCTCTGGAACATCCTGTCACTGTCTACCTTGTCGATTCCCCGCAGTATTTTGTATGTCGTTATCATGTCTCCTCTGACCCTTCTTTCCTCCAGTGTTGTTAGTCCTATTTCCCTCAGCCTTTCTTCATAGGACAGACCCCTGAGTTGTGGAACTAACCTTGTCGCAAACCTTTGCACTTTCTCTAGTTTCTTTACGTGCTTGACCAGGTGTGGGTTCCAGACTGGTTCTGCATATTCTAGTATGGGCCTGACGTACACGGTGTACAGTGTCTTGAACGATTCCTTGTTAAGGTAACGGAACGCTAATCTTAGGTTTGCCAGTCGCCCATATGCTGCCGCAGTTATCTGGTTGATGTGTGCCTCCGGAGACGTGCTTGGCGTTCTACTCACCCCAAGGTCTTTCTCCTTTGCCGAGGTTTGTAGCCTTTGTCCGCCTAGCCTGTACTCTGTCAGCGGTCTTCTTTGCCCTTCTCCGATCTTCATGACTTTGCATTTGGTGGGATTGAATTCGAGAAGCCAGTTGCTAGACCAGATGTCAAGCTTGTCCAGGTCTGTTTGAAGTCCTGCTTGGTCCTCTTCCGATGTGATTCTCCTCATTAATTTCACATCATCTGCGAACAGAGACACTTCTGAGTCTATCCCGTCCGTCATGTTATTTACATATACAGTACTGGGACACTGTTGATCACTGTACTGTGACACTGTTGATCACTGTACTGTGACACTGTTGATCACTGTACTGTGACACTCTTGATCACTGTACTGTGACACTGTTAATCACTGTAATGTGACACTGTTGATTACTGTACTGTGACACTGTTGATCACTGTACTGTGACACTGTTGATCACTGTACTGTGACACTGTCGATCACTCTATTGAGACACTGTTGATCACTGTACTGTGACACTGTTGATCACTGTACTGTGACACTGTTAATCACTGTAATGTGACACTGATGATTACTGTACTGTGACACTGTTGATCACTGTACTGTGACACTGTTGATCACTGTACTGTGACACTGTTAATCACTGTAATGTGACACTGTTGATTACTGTACTGTGACACTGTTGATCACTGTACTGTGACACTGTTGATCACTGTACTGTGACACTGTTGATTACTGTAATGTGACACTGTTGATTACTGTACTGTGACACTGTTGATCACTGTACTGTGACACTGTTGATCACTGTACTGTGACACTGTTGATCACTGTACGGTGACGCTGTTGATCACTGGATTGTGACACTGTTGATAACTGTACTGTAACACTGTTGATCACTGTACTGTGACACTGTTGATCACTGTACTGTGATACTGTTGATCACTGTACTGTGACACTGTCGATCACTCTACTGAGACACTGTTGATCACTGTACTGTGACACTGTTGATCACTGTACTGTGACACTGTTCATCACTGTACTGTGACGCTGTTGATCACTGGATTGTGACACTGTTGATAACTGTACTGTGACACAGTTGATCACTGTACGGTGACGCTGTTGATCACTGGATTGTGACACTGTTGATAACTGTACTGTAACACTGTTGATCACTGTACTGTGACACTGTTGATCACTGTACTGTGATACTGTTGATCACTGTACTGTGACACTGTTGATCACTCTACTGAGACACTGTTGATCACTGTACTGTGACACTGTTGATCACTGTACTGTGACACTGTTGATCACTGCATTGTGACATTATTGATCACTATACTGTGACAGTGTTGATCCCTGTACTGTGACACTGTCGATCACTGTACTGTGACACTGTTGATCATTGTACTGTGATACTGTTGTTCACTGTTCAGTGGCACTGTAGATCACTGTACTATGACACTGTTCATCACTCTACTGTGACACTGTTGATCACTGTACTGTGACACTTTTGATTACTGTACTGTGACACTGTTGATCACTCTACTGTGAAACTGTTGATCACTCTACTGTGACACTGTTGATAACAATACTGTGATGCTGTTGATCACTGTACAATGGCACTGTAGATCACTGTACTGTGACACAGTTGATCACTGTACTGTGACACTGTTGATCACTGTACTGTGACACTGTTGATCATTATACTGTGACACTGTTGATCATTATACTGTGACACTGTTGTTCTCTGTGTGTGACACTGTTGATCACTGTACTGTGACACTGTTGATCACTGTACATTGGCACAGTACATAACTGTACTGTTTCACTCTTGATCATTGTACTGTGCCACTGTTGATCACTGTACTGTGACACTGTTGATCCCTGTCCTGTGACACTGTTGATCACTGTCCTGTGGCGCTGTTGATCACTGTACTCTGACACTGTTGATCACTGTACTCTGACACTGTTGATCACTGTACTCTGACACTGTTGATCACTGTACAGTGGCACTGTAGATCACTGTACTGTGACACTGTTGATCATTGTCATGTGGCACTGTTGATCACTGTACAGTGGCGCTGTAGATCACTGTACTGTGACAGTGTTGATCACTGTACTGTCACAATGTTGATCACTATATTGTGACACTGTTGATCACTGTACTGTGACACTGTCGATCACTCTACTGTGACACTGTTGATCACTGTACTGTGACACTGTTGTTCACTGTTCAGTGGTACTGTAGATCACTGTACAGTTACACTGTTCATCACTCTACTGTGACACTGTTGATCACTGTACTGTGACACTGTTGATTACTGTACTGTGACACTATTGATCACTGTACTGTGACACTGTTCATCACTCTACTGTGACACTGTTGATCACTCTACTATGACACTGTTGATCACTGTACTGTGACACTGTTGATCACTGTACTGTGACACTGTTGACCACTGTACTGTGATGCTGTTGATCACTGTACTCTGTCACTGTTGATCACTGTACTGTGACACTGTTGATCACTCTACTATGACACTGTTGACCACTGTACTGTGACACTGTTGATCACTGTTCATTGACACTGTTGATCGCTGTACTGTGACACTGTTGATCACTGTACTATGACACTGTTGATCACTGTACTGTGACACTATTGATCACTGTACTTTGACACTGTTGCACTGTTGATCACTGTACTGTAACACTGTTGCTCACTGTAATGTAACACTGTTGATCATTGAACTGTGGCACTGTAGATCACTGTACTGTGACACTGTTGATCACTGTTCTGTGACACTGTTGATAACTGTACTGTGACACTGTTGATCACTGTACTGTGTCACTGTTGATCACTGTACTGTGACAGTGTTGATGACTGTACTGTGACACTGCTGATCACTCTATTGTGACACTGTTGTTCACTGTACTGTGACACTGTTGATCACTGTGGTGTGACACTGTGTTTCACTGTACTGTGACACTGTTGATCACTGTACTGTGAAACTGTTGTTCACTGTATTGTGACACTCTTGGTCACTGTACTGTGACACTGTTGATCACTGCTCTGTGACACTGTTGATCACTGTACATTGGCACTGTACATCACTGTACTATGTCACTGTTGATCACTTTACTGTGACACTGTAGATCACTGTACTGTGACACTGTTGATCACTGTCTTGTGACACTGTTCATCACTGTACAGTGGCACTGTAGATCACTGTACTGTGACACTGTTGATCAATGTACTGTGACATTGTTGATCACTGTACTGTGACAGTGTTGATCACTGTACTGTGACACACTCAATCACTGTACTGTGACACTTTTGATCACTGTACTGGGACACTGTTGTTCACTGTTCAGTGGCACTGTATATCACTGTACTGTGGCACTGTTGATCACTGTACTGTGACAGTTCATCACTCTACTGTGACACTGTTCATCACTGTACTGTGACACTGTTTATCACTGTACTCTGACACTGTTGATTACTGTACTGTGACACTCTTGATCACTGTACAGTGGCACTGTAGATCAATGTAATTTGACATTGTTTATCACTATTCTGTGGCACTGTTGATCACTGTACAGTGGCACTGTAGATCACTGTACTGTGACACTGTTGATCACTTTACTGTGACATTGTTGATCACTCTACTGTGACACTGTTGATCACTGTACTGTGACAATGTTGATCACTGTACTGTGACACTGTTGATCACTGTACTATGATGCTGTTGATCACTGTACAGTGAGGCTGTTGATCACGGTATTGTGATGAAGTTGATCACTGTACTGTGACACTGTTGTTCACTGTTCAGTGGCACTGTAGATCACTGTACTGTGACACTGTTGATCACTGTACTGTGACACTGTTGATAACTGTACTGTGACACTGTTGATCATTGTACTGTGACACTGTTGATCACTATTCTGTGGCAATGTTGATCACTGTACAGTGGCACTGTAGATCACTGTACCCTGACACTGTTGATCACTTTACTGTGATATTGTTGATCACTCTACTGTGACACTGTTGATCACTGTACTGTGACACTGTTGATCACTGTACTTTGACACTGTTGATCACTGTACTGTGATGGTGTTGATCACTGTACAGTGAGGCTGTTGATCACTGTATTGTGATGTTGATCACTGTACTGTCGCACTATTAATCACTGTACTGTGACACTGTTGATCACTGTACTGTGACACTGTTGTTCACTGTTCAGTGGCACTGTAGATCACTGTACTATGACACTGTTGATCACTTTACTGTGACACTGTTGATCACTGTACTGTGACACTTGATCACTGTACTGTGACACTGTTGATCACTGTACTGTGAAACTGTTGATCACTGTATTGTGACACTGTTGGTCACTGTACTGTGACACTGTTGATCACTGTTAGGTGTCACTGTTAATCACTGTACTGTGACACTGTTGATCACTGTACTGTGAAACTGTTGATAACTGTATTGTGACACTGTTGATCACTGTACTGTGACACTGTTGACCACTGTACTGTGACACTGTTAATCTCTGAACTGTGACACTGTTGATCATTGTACTGGGACACTGTTGATCATTGTACTGTGACACTGTTGATCACTGTACTGTGACACTGTTGATCATTATACTGTGACACTGTTGTTCTCTGTACTGTAACACTGTTGATCACTGTACTGTGACACTGTTGATCACTGTACTGTGACAGTTTATCACTGTACTGTGACACTGTTGATCACTGTAATGTGACACTGTTGATCCATGTACTGTGACAGTGTTGATTTCTGTACTGTGACACTGTTGATAACTGAACTGTGACACAGTGTATCACTATACTGTGACACTGTAATCACTGTACTGTGACACTGATGATCATTGAACAGTGGCACTGTTGATCACTCTACTGTGATGCTGTTGATCACTGTCCTGTTGCACTCCTGATCACTGTACAGTGGCACTGTATGTCACTGTATTGTGACTCTGTTGATCACTGTACTGTGACACTGTTGATCACTGTACTGTGACGCTGTTGATCACTGTACTGAGACACTGTTGATCACTGTACTGTGACACTGTTGATCACTGTACTGTGACACTGTTGATCACTGTACTGTGACACTGTTGATCACTGTACTGTGACGCTGTTGATCACTGTACTGAGACACTGTTGATCACTGTACTGTGACACTGTTGATCACTGTACTGTGACACTGTTGATCACTGTACTGTGACACTGTTGATCACTGTACTGTGACACTGTTGATCACTGTGATGAGCTTTTATTGTGACAACATTGCTTACTGTGTAAAGCGTTTATTGTGTGAGTATTCATCACTGTGAGAGTATTCATCACTGTGAGAGTATTCATCACTGTGAGAGTATTCATCACTGTGAGAGTATTCATCACTGTGAGAGTATTCATCACTGTGAGAGTATTCATTACTGTGAGAGTATTCATTACTGTGAGAGTATTCATTAATGTGAGAGTATTCATCACTGTGAGAGTATTCATCAATGTGAGAGTATTCATTACTGTGAGAGTATTCATCACTGTGAGAGTATTCATTACTTTGAGAGTATTCATCACTGTGAGAGTATTCATCACTGTGAGAGTATTCATTACTGTGAGAGTATTCATCACTGTGAGAGTAATCATCACTTTGAGAGTATTCATTACTGTGAGAGTATTCATCACTGTGAGAGTATTCATTACTGTGAGAGTATTCATCACTGTAAGAGTATTCATCACTGTGAGAGTATTCATTACTGTGAGAGTATTCATCACTGTAAGAGTATTCATCACTGTGAGAGTATTCATTACTGTGAGAGTATTCATCACTGTGAGAGTAATCATCACTGTGAGAGTATTCATCACTGTGAGAGTATTCATCACTGTAAGAGTATTCATCACTGTGAGAGTATTCATTACTGTGAGAGTATTCATCACTGTGAGAGTAATCATCACTGTGAGAGTATTCATTACTGTGAGAGTATTCATCACTGTAAGAGTAATCATCACTGTGAGAGTATTCATTACTGTGAGAGTAATCATCACTGTGAGAGTAATCATCACTGTGAGAGTAATCATCACTGTGAGAGTTTTCATTACTGTGAGAGTATTCATTACTGTGAGAGTAATCATCACTGTAAGAGTATTCATTACTGTGAGAGTATTCATTACTGTGAGAGTAATCATCACTGTGAGAGTATTCATTACTGTGAGAGTATTCATCACTGTAAGAGTATTCATCACTGTGAGAGTAATCATCACTGTGAGAGTAATCATCACTGTAAGAGTATTCATTACTGTGAGAGTATTCATTACTGTGAGAGTAATCATCACTGTGAGAGTAATCATCACTGTGAGAGTTTTCATTACTGTGAGAGTATTCATTACTGTGAGAGTAATCATCACTGTGAGAGTATTCATTACTGTGAGAGTATTCATCACTGTAAGAGTATTCATCACTGTGAGAGTAATCATCACTGTAAGAGTATTCATTACTGTGAGAGTATTCATTACTGTGAGAGTAATCATCACTGTGAGAGTAATCATCACTGTGAGAGTAATCATCACTGTGAGAGTAATCATCACTGTGAGAGTAATCATCACTGTGAGTGTATTCATTACTGTGAGAGTATTCATTACTGTGAGAGTATTCATCACTGTAAGAGTATTCATCACTGTGAGAGTATTCATTACTGTGAGAGTAATCATCACTGTGAGAGTATTCATTACTGTGAGAGTAATCATCACTGTGAGAGTATTCATCACTGTGAGAGTAATCATCACTGTGAGAGTATTCATCATTGTGCAGTTTTATCTACTCAGGTGAAAGGTTTACATTAAGAAAACCCTCAGTGATGACTAACTCATTCTTCTGTATTATTATTATTATTATTATTATTATTATTATTATTATTATTATTATTATTATTTTTATTATTATTATTATTATTATTATTATTATTATTATTATTTTTATTATTATTATTATTATTATTATTATTATTATTATATTATTATTATTTTTTTAAAATACCATTATATTTTATTGTGGTATTCCGTATATTATTATAAGTATAATTATTATAGCTATATTTTTAATAATAATATTAACAATTATTATTAGTATTATTATTATAGCAAGGCAGCAGTGTGTGTTGGAAGTGTGAATAAATCAAATACCTTGTATATTTTGAATGGTTACCTTAAATAAGGTAAAGGCTCTTGATCTAGGGATTTGCAGCTCTAATTTAAATGGATCGTATTTGATTACCTCACGAACTCTATGAGTTGTGACCCCTAAGTGTTTAGTGCTTTCTTATGTATTTAATAATTGCTTCACCTTCTTCCCCTACCCTGAACTACCTTAGCTACCTACCCTGAACTACCTTAGCTACCTACCCTGAACTACCTTAGCTACCTACCCTGAACTACCTTAGCTACCTACCCTGAACTACCTTAGGGTACCTACCCTGAACTACCTTAGCTACCTACCCTGAACTACCTTAGCTACCTCCTGAACTACCTTAGCTACCTACCCTGAACTACCTTAGCTACCTACCCCGAACTACCTTAGCTACCTACCCTGAACTACCTTAGCTACCTACCTGAACTACCTTAGCTACCTACCCTGAACTACCTTAGCTACCTACCCTGAACTACCTTAGCTACCTACCCTGAACTACCTTAGCTACCTACCCTGAACTACCTTAGCTACCTACCCTGAACTACCTTAGCTACCTACCCTGAACTACCTTAGCTACCTACCCTGAACTACCTTAGCTACCTACTCCTGAGACTACCTTAGCTACCTCCCTGAACTACCTTAGCTACCTACCCTGAACTACCTTAGCTACCTACCCTGAACTACCTTAGCTACCTACCCTGAACTACCTTAGCTACCTACCCTGAACTACCTTGCTACCTACCCTGAACTGCCTTAGCTCCTCCTGAACTACCTTAGCTACCTACCCTTAACTACCTTAGCTTCCTACCCTGAACTACCTTAGCTACCTCCCTGAACTACCTTAGCTACCTACCTGAACTACCTTAGCTACCTACCTGAACTACCTTAGCTACCTACCCTGAACTACCTTAGCTACCTACCCTGAACTACCTTAGCTACCTACCCTGAACTACCTTAGCTACCTACCCTGAACTACCTTAGCTACCTACCCTGAACTACCTTAGCTACCTACCCTTAACTACCTTAGCTACCTACCCTGAACTACCTTAGCTACCTACCCTGAACTACCTTAGCTACCTACCCTGAACTACCTTAGCTACCTACACTGAACTACCTTAGCTACCTACCCAGAACTACCTTAGCTACCTACCCTGAACTACCTTAGCTACCTGCCCTGAACTACCTTGCTACCTACCCTGAACTACCTTAGCTACCTACCCTGAACTGCCTTAGCTACCTACCCTGAACTACCTTAGCTCCTACCCTGAACTACCTTAGCTACCTGCCCTGAACTACCTTAGCTACCTACCCTGAACTACCTTAGCTACCTCCCCTGAACTACCTTGCTACCTCCCTGAACTACCTTAGCTACCTACCCTGAACTACCTTAGCTACCTACCCTGAACTACCTTAGCTACCTACCCTTAACTACCTTAGCTTCCACTCCTGAACTACCTTAGCTACCTACCTGAACTACCTTAGCTACCTACCTGAACTACCTTAGCTACCTACCCTGAACTACCTTAGCTACCTACCCTGAACTACCTTGGCTACCTGCCCTGGAACTACCTTAGCTACCACTCCTGAACTACCTTAGCTACCTACCTGAACTACCTTGGCTACCTGCCCTGAACTACCTTGGCTATCTGCCCTGGAGCTACCTTAGCTACCTACCCTGAACTACCTTAGCTACCTCCCTGAACTGCCTTAGCTACCTACCCTGAACTACCTTAGCTACCTGCCCTGAACTCCTTAGCTACCTACCCTGAACTACCTTAGCTACCTGCCTGAACTACCTTAGCTACCTACCCTGAACTACCTTAGCTACCTACCCTGAACTACCTTAGCTACCTACCCTGAACTACCTTAGATACCTACCCTGAACTACCTTAGCTACCTACCCTTAACTACCTTAGCTACCTACCCTGAACTACCTTAGCTATCTACCCTGAGCTACCTTAGCTACCTACCCTGAACTACCTTAGCTACCTACCCTGAACTACCTTAGCTACCTACCCTGAACTACCTTAGCTACCTACCCTGAACTACCTTAGCTACCTACCCTGAACTACCTTAGCTACCTACCATGAACTACCTTAGCTATCTACCCTGAACTACCTTAGCTACCTACCCTGAACTACCTTAGCTACCTATCCTAAACTACCTTCCCTAAACTACACAGGCAACCTATCTTAAGTTACCCTTGTAAACTACCCTCCAAACAACCCAAGTAATCTGCCCCAAACTACCTGATAACCAAAGCTAAATTATTCTAGTAATTTAGTAATTAAACGTAAAGCTACCCTTGTTATCTACTCTAAACTAACATAGTAACCATACCTAAATTACGAAAGTAATCTAGCATTAACTACCCTAGTACCCAACCCTAGACCACCAATGTTATCAGTTCAACATTACCCAAGTAATCTACCTTAAACTACCCTAGAAACCTACTCTTAACTTTCCTAGAAACCTGCCCTAAACTACTCTTGAAACCTATCAAAAATTACTCTCGTAACCTCCCTAAACTACCCTAGTAAGTAACCTACCATAAACTATTCTAGTAAGCTACCCTAAACTAGTAACTTACCCCTCATACCCAACAATACACTTCCCTAGTAACCAACCCTAAATTATCATGATAACTTACCCATAAAAACTAGTGATCTCCTATAAGTTATCTTAGAAATCTACACTGTACTACCCTAGCAACCTAATCTAAACTATCCTAGAAATATTCCCTAAACTGTCATGGAAATCTACTGTAAATCATTTTAATAAATTACCCTTCACTACCACAGTAACCTACCCTTCACTACTCTAGTAACCAACCCTTCACTACCACAGTAACCTACCCTTCACTACTCTAGTAACCAACCCTTCACTACCCCAGTAATCTACCCTTCACTACCCCAGTAACCTTCCCTTCACTACCCTAGTAACCTACCCTTCACTACCCCAGTAACCTACCCTTCACTACCCTAGTAACTTACCCTTCACTACCCTAGTAACCTACCCTTCACTACCCCAGTAACCTACCCTTCACTACCCTAGTAACCTACCCTTCACTACCCTAGTAACCTACTCTTCACTACCCTAGTAGCCTATCCTTCACTACCCGAGTAACCTTCCCTTCACTACCCTAGTAACCTACCCTTCACTACCCCAGTAACCTACCCTTCACTAACCTAGTAACCTACCCTTCACTACCCCAGTAACCTTCCCTTCACTACCCTAGTAACCTACTCTTCACTACCCCAGTAGCCTACCCTTCACTACCCCAGGAACCTTCCCTTCACTACCCTAGTAACTTACCCTTAACTACCCCAGTAACCAATCGTTCACTACCCTAGTAACCTACCTTTCACTAACCCAGTAACCTACCCTTCACTAACCTAGTAACCTACCCTTCACTAACCTAGTAACCTACCCTTCACTACCCCAGTAACCTTCCCTTCACTACCCTAGTAACCTACCCTTCACTACCCCAGTAACCAACCGTTCACTACCCTAGTAACCTACCCTTCACTACCCCAGTAACCTACCCTTCACTATCCTAGTAACCTACCCTTCACTACCCCAGTAACCTACCCTTCACTAACCCAGTAACCTTCCCTTCACTACCCTAGTAATCTACCCTTCACTATCCTAGTAACCTACCCTTCACTACCCCAGTAACCTACCCTTCACTAACCTAGTAACCTACCCTTCACTAACCTAGTAACCTACCCTTCACTAACCTAGTAATCTACCCTTCACTAACCTAGTAACCTACCCTTCACTACCCCAGTAGCCTACCCTTCCCTGTCCTAGTAACCTACCCTTCACTAACCTAGTAACCTACCCTTCACTAACCTAGTAACCTACCCTTCACTAACCTAGTAATCTACCCTTCACTAACCTAGTAACCTACCCTTCACTACCCCAGTAGCCTACCCTTCACTATCCTAGTAACCTACCCTTCACTAACCTAGTAACCTACCCTTCACTAACCTAGTAACCTACCCTTCACTACCCCAGTAGCCTACCCTTCACTACACAAGTAATTTATTTTTATTTAAATGAATTTGCTGTTGATATTAGGCAGCCTTGCCCCCCTTGGTACCCTCCCTTGGTACCCTCCCTTGGTGCTCTCCCTTGTGCCCTCCCATGAGACCACATGAGAACCCTCCCTGCTTCCCTCCCTTATGACCACCTTGGTACCCTCCCTGATGCCCTCCTATGTGACCACCTCAGCAACCTCCCTGGTTCCCTCCTTTATTACCATCCTGGTACCCTCCCTGGTGCCCTCCCATTTAACCACCCTGATGCCCTCCCATTTGACCACCCTTATTTCTTTGCTAAGGTTACAATGTGTGTTTACATTTCATAATTTGATTGGTACAAAGAAAAACACTATCATGCAGAGGCATTTCGGGCAGAACATTTTCCCTGTAGTTAATGAACCTATGAGTAATTCAACAACATACATACTTATATATTATGAAGACTCAAACCCAGTCATTGCATGAGGATATTAACCTAGCCTGGGCAAATAATGTTTTTCCTTATTATAACAATGGCACCTCTAACCTACACAGATAAAAGCACGATATCAGTTTGCTCCCCACCTCCTTACTTGCCAGGTATCACGGTATTCCGCCCCACCTCCTTACTTGCCAGGTATCACGGTATTCCGCCCCACCTCCTTACTTGCCAGGTATCACGGTAATCCGCCCCACCTCCTTACTTGCCAGGTATCACGGTATTCCGCCCCACCTCCTTACTTGCCAGGTATCACGGTATTCCGCCCCACCTCCTTACTTGCCAGGTATCACGGTATTCCGCCCCACCTCCTTACTTGCCAGGTATCACGGTATTCCGCCCCACCTCCTTACTTGCCAGGTATCACGGTATTCCGCCCCACCTCCTTACTTGCCAGGTATCACGGTAATCCGCCCCACCTCCTTACTTGTCAGGTATCACGGTATTCCGCCCCACCTCCTTACTTGCCAGGTATCACGGTAATCCGCCCTACCTCCTTACTTGCCAGGTATCACGGTAATCCGCCCCACCTCCTTACTTGCCAGGTATCACGGTAATCCGCCCCACCTCCTTACTTGCCAGGTATCACGGTAATCCGCCCCACCTCCTTACTTGCCAGGTATCACGGTAATCCGCCCCACCTCCTTACGTGCCAGGTATCACGGTAATCCGCCCCACCTCCTTACTTGCCAGGTATCACGGTAATCCGCCCCACCTCCTTACTTGCCAGGTATCACGGTAATCCGCCCACCTCCTTACTTGCCAGGTATCACGGTAATCCGCCCCACCTCCTTACTTGCCAGGTATCACGGTAATCCGCCCCACCTCCTTACGTGACAGGTATCACGGTAATCCGCCCCACCTCCTTACTTGCCAGGTATCACGGTAATCCGCCCCACCTCCTTACTTGCCAGGTATCACGGTAATCCGCCCCACCTTCTTACTTGCCAGGTATCACGGTAATCCGCCACACCTCCTTTCTTGCCAGGTATCACGGTAATCCGCCCCACCTCCTTACTTGCCAGGTATCACGGTAATCCGCCCCACCTTCTTACTTGCCAGGTATCACGGTAATCCGCCACACCTCCTTACTTGCCAGGTATCACGGTAATCCGCCCCACCTCCTTACTTGCCAGGTATCACGGTAATCCGCCCCACCTCCTTACTTGCCAGGTATCACGGTAATCCGCCCCACCTCCTTACTTGCCAGGTATCACGGTAATCCGCCCCACCTCCTTACTTGCCAGGTATCACGGTAATCCGCCCCACCTCCTTACTTGCCAGGTATCACGGTAATCCGCCCCACCTCCTTACTTGCCAGGTATCACGGTAATCCGCCCCCACCTCCTTACTTGCCAGGTATCACAGTAATCCGCCCCACCTGCTTACTTGCCAGGTATCACGGTAATCCGCCCCACCTCCTTACTTGCAAGGTATCACGGTAATCCGCCCCACCTCCTTACTTGCCAGGTATCACGGTAATCCGCCCCACCTCCTTACTTGCCAGGTATCACGGTAATCCGCCCCACCTGCTGAAGTTGTAGTGTGTTAATGATGTTATCGTCGCTGCTAATCCTAACGTCAAGTAGTAACCAGCTATTGTTCTAATAACTTGTTCTTTTATAAATCCTTTATCTTTTTCATGCACAAACCTGAACGACTGCATGAACGTCCTTGTTGTGCGTTTAGACCCTCTGCGTTGTGTTGCAGCTCAGGTCTCATGTATGTGGCTCAACGATTTTTCTCTGGTCACATCCTTCACAATTAATTCTCGATGTCTGCATTGTTCCTTATGATTTACGTGTGCTTAAAATTGATTGCTTGTTTAAAGTCACTTCCTGTCATCAGTGACGTATCATCCATGAATGAACTAGTAGAGCGGTAGAAAGTTCATGTATTATGCTTTATGTTCATCTCGTCTCATACAGTATATACCACTCTGTTTTGAACTCATCTTCTACTTCTCTTTGAATGATCTTTAATATATTTGGGTATGCAGCTAGTACTTGCATAATGGCTGCACTGGTATTATGCAACGATCTCAGTCGCTGTGACCTGAACAATGACACTCTAGTCAATAAACAAACACAGCCGAAGCCTCCAGATGCAACGTTCACAGAGAATACATCCAGTGAAGTATCTTAGGCAGCTTTAATCAATATCTGAGCTTATTGCAGATTAGTTTATCTTCTGCTCAGAGAGTATTTTTGATGGGTCCGCCTGGCACCATTCTATGTATGATGCCAGGTAATTAATGGAAGCTGAGGATAAACAGACTCTCAAGGTTCAAGTTAATAAGTCTTCCATTTTTTCAAGTGGAACTTTTACCCTTCATGACAAGGAAAAACAAGCATGTCTAGATGTTTTTCATACATCAGTGGCCTTCATGGTTCCTGCAGGCTTATCTCCAGTATATGTAAAATGCATTTGATCGACTTACCATTTATTTTGCTTCCTTACTACTTTAATTTCAAGCATTGCACTGGATTCCAGACCAGCCAAGGTTTTCACTTAGGTTTCACATCTGCATTTGCAATCCCATGTCAGTCAAGAGCGAAGACTTACACGGGGGTTTTATGATTCAAATCTACAATTGTTTTTCCACATTTCTTATAAAGAATTATAATTGTTTAGTTCAGCACCATGTTGAAGAGGATAAGAACATAAAGCAGGAACTGCAGCAGGCCTACTGACCCATGCTATGCAAGTCCAAGTCGCCTACCGGCTTATGCCCTGACCCAACCTAGTCAGGTCCAGGTCACACCCACTTAAAGAAGGAGCACGGCATCAGACCTACTAGCACAAGCTAGCCAGGTCTAACTCACACCTACTCATGTATTTATCTAACAAATTTTTAAAACTACACAACGTTTTAGCTTCTATGACGGTACTCGGGAGTTTGTTCCACTCATCCACAACTCTATTACCAAACAAGTGCTTTCCTATATCCTTCCTGAATCTGAATTTTTCCAACTTGAAACCATTGCTGCATGTCCTGTCTTGGCTAGATATTTTTAGCACGCTATTTACATCTCCTCTATTTATTCCTGTTTTCTATTTATACACCTCAATCATAACCCCTTTAATTCTACACCTTAGTAGAGAGTGAAGATTCAGGGCCCTCAGTCTATCCTATTAGAGAAAATTTCTGATACATGGGATCAACTTTGTCATCCGCCTTCGTACGTTTCCCAGTGCATTTATATCCATTCTGTAATACGGTGACCAGAACTGTGCAGCATAATCTAAATGAGGCCTAACCAAAGATATATAGAGTTGAAGAACAACCTGAGGACTTAGTAGTATACATTTCTTCTGTAGAACTCAAAATGGCGGCGGTCCCCCCCACTTCCGGTCACCCATCCCCCACTTCCGGTCGACCCCCCCCACTTCCGGTCACCCCCACTTCCGGTCGACCCACCACTTCCGGTCACTCCACTTCCGCCCCCCACTTCCGCCCCCCCCCCTTCCTTTTTTTTTTTTTTTTTTCGCGCCCACCCGCCCGCGCCCCCCGCCGCGCCCCTTGCCCGCGCTCGGCCCCAAGCCCTTCTGCAGCGCCTTCTGCTGCGGATCGCCCCTGCTTCTCGATTTTTTTTCGATTTTTTTTTTTCAAATTTTTCATTTTTTACTTGACCTCTATGGAGAGTCAGAGATATGGTAACCCCCTATGGGGCCTCTCTTTAAGTAAATTTAACTAAGACTTACCTACTTTGGAATTTCATCAAATTCACTTTCATCTCCCCCAATATTCCTGCTCCAATTCCTCGGATCAAGATTTACCCCCTATGGGGTAGAAATTTTCTCGATTTCAATAAAAAGAACGAAAAGACTCGATTTCAATATTCTATCATCCCTCCACTTCCTTGGTGTGTGACGTCACAGTATTTCCTCGTACAACAAGTTCATTCAAGCGAGCCCAGGTGTGGTGTGACGTCACAATATTTCCTCGGACAAGCTTAAACATGAGAAGAGTACAACAAGTTCAATCAAGCGAGCCCAGGTGTGGTGTGACGTCATCACAGTACTTCCTCTCTTTCAGTTAAAATGAGCTAAAAGGACAAGTTCAATCAAGTATCCCTATGGGGTCTGTTTTTAAGTTAAACGAGCTAAAATTATGTTAAAAGAATTAAAAGTGTGTGAGGTCACGTGATGTTTCCTCGAATCAAGCATCCCTATGGGGTCTCTCTTTAAGTTAAACGAGCTAAAATTAGGTTAATACTAATACACATTTTTCATTTTTTTATTTTATTAATACATATACATTTTCGGCTAACATAGGAAAAACATTCATTACGAGATCAGTCTATTCTCCTACGTTTAGATGGTGGAATATCAGGGTGTCCATAAGCCAAGGATTTCTTGGTATCCAAGTGATACCTTTTATCATCAAAGGCTGACAAGCCTCTCTTTTTTATCTTTACTGTACATATTTCACCTTTTACGTTACTTATAGATTTACAGGTAAATAATTCCTTATCTACATTTTTCAAAACATTCTTATATCTTTCATGAGTTAATAGTGGCATGAAATGAGATGGAATACCCTTGGCTCTGCTGACAGTATTTGATCTTCCAGCAATCTTTACAGAATACATTTTAGCTTTCAGAGCTACTAATTCACTAATATTATAATCACACATTTCAGATTTCAATAAACCTAATTCTCCTTTCCTACTATTATCATATAAGGGATGATTAGGACTGAAATTTGAAAAATCCATGTATCCTAACAAAGGTTCTCTTTTTAATTCAGCATACAAATCTTTACATTTCAAACTAAAAATATAGGAATCAGTGTCTGTATACAAAGGTTTTACATCTTCACCATAAATGGTATAATTTCTTTTTGGCAATCTCGAGAATTTGAAAACCGAGATAAAGAGGTTGGTCGACTTGTAACTTCGCTTTGTTGAATGTACAAATCACTATCTTGGTTCAAGTGTGTGATATTTTTAAGGAAAGGATCTTTGGCAGCTTTAATAAATCCTTTCTGATTATTGATATATCTATAAGTTCCAGCATACTTTGTAATGTTAAGCAGTGACTTACCATAAATGGCGTTATTAGTTAATTTAAAGGCTTTTGACTTGATGGGGCATTGAGTAGCTGTTCTCTGCGCGATATTAGTTGTTATGAAGGGTTCTAAATATTTTGATTGATTATATTCATATATTGCATGCACCTTTTCAATTTCCAATCCAAGTTCCATTAATAACTGAAGCAAATCTAGACTGATCAAATAATTTTTCTGAGGTAAATGGCTTGACACTAATTTCGAATTAGATTTGGGGATTTTTCTACCTTCATTTCTTAAAACAGATTCACAATAAGGCGATAACATTTCTTCTGATATATTCATGTGTGACAGTATCAAGGGGAGTTCATCTGTGCGCCTAGCTACCTCGGGATTCACAGGTTTGGTATCACATTCTATCCAATACCCCTTTTCACCCTCACACGAAACATTACTTAACCCCACATCCAGGAAAGCATTCTGCTCCTCAATCGATAATTTTCTTATGCCGTTCTGAGGGAGAGCTTCTACCATAGCACTGGCGTACAGAGAATTAAAATCTAGATATAAAATATGAGTACCCATCCCACTCTCATCATCAAAATTAGGATTAATTAAAGGATTATCAGCTTTAGTATACTGATTAACTGCACATGTGAACCCCCCTCTGAGATTCCTTTTAATCAGATCATATAATTGATGGGAATATATCATATCCAATTTCACATTCGTTTTTAAGAGGAATGCATCCCAACTGAATGAAGGTAAACTTATATAATTACTCACATCGAGTTTGTATATATCTTTGAGTGTTTTACGCCACTCCATGAAGACGTCGGCTAACAATCCAACGTCTGTCTTTAGATATAACATCAAATAATCTCCTAACGTCTTACATTTCCCCAGCTCAAATACTTTCACTGCATGATCATAATCCTCCTGGCTAATAGCGCTATTTCTCAGAGAATTAAAAAAATGATTTTTACTCGGTAATTTTGTTTCGTCGAGTTTCTTTGAATTGTCTATATAATCATAACACAAGACTTGTTTTCCTTTGCATAATAATGGTAAGACATCCTTAGGCGCATCTTTCAGAATAGACTCGGTATATTTCAGTGATTTACCAGCTTTGATATGTTGATCGGCTAAACTGGATAGAGACCCGTTCATTAAACTTAAGGAATCTTGGAACCTAAGCTGACCTATATCCACTTTCAAGAATTTAAGACCTTGTTTCGAATGAAGTTCAATTTCTTTCGTATCGACTTGCAATTCCTTTAAAATTATTCCTAAATCATACGACATGTTATGACAAAATAATAATAATCTATTCGTCTTATCTTTACATTGCATATTACAACGATCGCAGTATGCGCCAATGTAATTTTTTAATTTTAAAGTATGATCATGGTGTTTATGTTTTGATTTATTATCTTTGAAGGTAGTATCACATAATTCACAAGTGGTCTGTGCATCATATCTGGCATTATCCTCCTCTGTCATATGGATTACATAATATTCTCTTTTAAACTTTATCTTAGACCAATCCCCATTGACATTTAAAATAAAATGATTAACAGCATCTTCACCTTTATAATTCTTCATACACACTACTTCACCTCTGCGATCAATTATAATATAACAATAAGCAATGGCTTTATGTCGAGATTCAATTTTACCCGCGGGGAGAGTGGTATCTAACCTGCGGGGAGAGTGGTATCTAACCTGCGGGGAGAGTGGTATCTAACCTGCGGGGAGAGTGGTATCTAACCTGCGGGGAGAGTGGTATCTAACCTGCGGGGAGAGTGGTATCTAACCTGGGGAAGTGGTATCTAACCTGCGGGGAGAGTGGTATCTAACCTGCGGGGAGAGTGGTATCTAACCTGCGGGGAGAGTGGTATCTAACCTGCGGGGAGAGTGGTATCTAACCTGCGGGGAGAGTGGTATCTAACCTGCGGGGAGAGTGGTATCTAACGCACATTCGAAATCAAAAACACCGATGTATTCACTAGAATGAGTATGACTATAATTTTTAAAATGCACAGTTGTGCCTTCTGGTTTGAATACGAGAGTCTGATTGATTTTACAACCTTCTTCGTGGATATCTAACTCTTCCTGGGTATTCAACTTCATCAAACATCTATGACAATGTGTCTTTTAACATAATTTTAGCTCGTTTAACTTAAAAACAGACCCCATAGGGATACTTGATTGAACTTGTCCTTTTAGCTCATTTTAACTGAAAGAGAGGAAGTACTGTGATGACGTCACACCACACCTGGGCTCGCTTGATTGAACTTGTTGTACTCTTCTCATGTTTAAGCTTGTCCGAGGAAATATTGTGACGTCACACCACACCTGGGCTCGCTTGAATGAACTTGTTGTACGAGGAAATACTGTGACGTCACACACCAAGGAAGTGGAGGGATGATAGAATATTGAAATCGAGTCTTTTCGTTCTTTTTATTGAAATCGAGAAAATTTCTACCCCATAGGGGGTAAATCTTGATCCGAGGAATTGGAGCAGGAATATTGGGGGAGATGGAAGTGAATTTGATGAAATTCCAAAGTAGGTAAGTCTTAGTTAAATTTACTTAAAGAGAGACCCCATAGGGGGTTACCATATCTCTGACTCTCCATAGAGGTCAAGTAAAAAAAGCAGAAGGCGCTGCAGAAGGGCTTGGGGCCGAGCGCGGGCAAGGGGCGCGGTGGGGGCGCGGGCAGGTGGGCACGAAAAAAAAAAAAAAAAAAAAGGGCGGAAGTGGGGGCGGAAGTGGGTCGGAAGTGGGGGCGGAGTGGGATCGGAAGTGGGGGCGGAAGTGGGGGATCGGAAGTGGGGGGTGACCGGAAGTGGTGGGTCGACCGGAAGTGGGGTGACCGGAAGTGGGGGTGACCGGAAGTGGGGTGACCGGAAGTGGGGGTCGACAGGAAGTGGGGTGTGACCGGAAGTGGGGGACCACCGCCATTTTGAGTTCTACAGAAGAAATGTATACTACTGGACTTCTATTATTT
The DNA here is from genome assembly GCA_009830355.1 of Cherax destructor. NCBI lineage: Eukaryota > Metazoa > Arthropoda > Malacostraca > Decapoda > Parastacidae > Cherax > Cherax destructor. The sequence goes on from WNWK01009455.1 coordinate 43,598, forward strand.
ATGTTTCTTCATATGAAGCCAAGGATTTTGTTCGCTTTATTGCGAACACTTATACACTGTTGTCTTCGTTTCTGGTTACTGCAAACCAGTAGTATTAAGATCAACATTATTTAGTTTATATGTGGCATGATTATTGTCCTGTCCAACATTTAGAACTTTGCATTTGTCTATATTAAACTGCATCTGCCACTTCTCCGACCACTGCATCAGTCTATTCAAATCGTCCTGGAGTGCTCTAATGTCCTCATTAGAATGAATTGGACGGCCTATTTTGGTGTCATCAGCAAATTTGCTTATGTCGCTATTTATTCCTTCATTTTCCGCGCTGTATAACCCTTGTGGTTTAGCGTTTCTTTGATAATAATAATAATAATAATAATAATAATAATAATAATAATAATAATAATAATAATAATAATAATAATAATTCCTTCATTTATGTCGTTTATGTAAATTGTGAACAACAAGGGGCCCAAAACTGACCTCTGTGGAACACCGCTTGTGACGCGCCCCTCTCTGATTTCTCCCCATTTATGAAAACTCTCTGCTGACTGTTTGCTATGCCTCTACCCAGGAAAAAAAAATTCTCCTTTTCCGTGTGACTTAAGTTTCCTCAATACCCTTTGATGTGGAAATCTATCGAAAGCCTTACTGAAGTCCATATACACAATATCATATTCATTACCATGATCTGCCTCCTCAAATACCTTAGTGAAAAAAGTTAGTAAATTCGTAAGGCAGGAACGCCCCTTTGTAAAACCGTGCTGGCATTCATTAATCAATTTATGCCTTTCAAGATGGCTACGAATTGCCTCGGCAATTATTGATTCCATAAATTTTCCCACTAGGGAGGTAAGGCTTATTGGTCCGAAGCTAAGGACCTGTCCCCTGCCTTGTAAATAGGTATTACATTTGCCATTTTCCACTTGTCTGGCACTATGCCAGTTTGTAGTGATATATTAAAAAGATTAGCCAAAGGTTTGCTAAGTTCCTCTTTACATTCCTTTAAAACCCTTGCAAACAGTTCATTAGGGCCTGGGGATTTGTTAAGTTTTAATTTCTCTATTTGTCTGAAAACCATGTCACTAGTTACCCCAATCGTGCATAGTTTATTATTATCCTGGTCTACATAATTTATTATTTCTGGAATTTCGCTAGTATCTTCCTGAGTAAAAACTGAGAGGAAGTACGTGTTGAAAATTTGACACATTTCCTTATCACTGTCAGTGATTTGACCTGAGTTACTTTTAAGTGGGCCTATCTTGTCCCTAATCTTACTTCTGTATACCTGAAAGAACCCTTCTGCTTTAGACTTCGAATCCCTTGCGACTTTAGCCTCATAATCCTTTTTTGTTTTTCTTATTCCATTTTTTCTCTCTTTAATTGAATTTATTGATTTCTTAACTGCCCATCCCCTCTTTTAATACACCTATATATATGCCTCTCTTTTGACCAATGGGATGTAACTTTAATCTATTGTTTATCCATTTGAGATCATTTTTGTTATATCTAATTTCCCTACTCGGAACAAAAGTTTTCTGGGCAGCTAGAATTATGCTCTGAAAAAGTTATATTGGCAACCATTACCATCTACCTGACCCATACTCAGGTCATTCCAGTTCAGCCCACCCAGGTAATTCATCAGTCCCATGAAATGGGCGATGCGGAAGTCTGGGATAGAGACTTGATTGCAGTTATTTGGGTAATTCCATGATATATTGAAACTATGTGATTTGTGATCGCTTTCCCCAAGCTCTTCATTAACCTCAAGATAATTAATTAGTGATTCTTTGTTAGCAAGAACTAAGTCAAGAAGGTTGTTTCCTCCAGTTGGTTCTGTCACAAACTGTTTTAAAAAGCAGTCCTGAACCATATCAAAAAAGTCACTAGACTCAAGATTTCCTGTCACATTGTTCCAATCAATTAGTCTAAAGTTAAAATCTCTCATTACCACAACATTTTCACATATATAGACGCCTTATGAATCTCTTCCCTTAGCAGCTTATTACACTCCCTATCAAGGTTTGGGGCCCATAAATCACACCCAAAATTAAATTTTCACATCCCTCGAGAAACTGTAGCCAAACAGATTCTGTGTCCGATGCTTCTAATCTCGTATCATGTCTAACACAACAATTTAAATCATCTCTGACATATATCGCCACTCCACCACCCTTCCTGTGGAATAGTTTATAGCCCCGTAAATTCCATTCAGAAGGCATTTCTCTATCAGGTTGAACCAGGTCTCCGTTATAACAATTTTTTTTTTCAACAAGTCGGCCGTCTCCCACCAAGGCAGGGTGACCCAAAAAGAAAGAAAATCCCCAAAAAGAAAATACTTTCATCATCATTCAACACTTTCACCACACTCATACATAATCACTGTCTTTGCAGAGGAGCTCAGATACGACAGCTGAGAATAGTCCCTCCCAGCTGTCACTATCTCAGACCCCTCCTTTAAAGTGCAGGCCTTGAACTTCCCATTTCCAGGACTAGAGTCCAACTAAATCAATTAACTGGTTTCCCTGAATCCCTTCACAAAATGTTACCCTGCTCACACTCCAACAGATCGTCATGTCCCAAAACCATTCGTCTCCATTCACTCCTATCTAACACGCTCACACATGCTTGCTGGAAGTCCAAGCCCCTCCCACAAACCTCCTTTACCCCTTCCTCAAACCTTTTCTAGGACGACCCCTACCCCGCCTTCCTTCCCTACAGATTTATACGCTCTCCAAGTCATTCTACTTTGATCCATTCTCTCTAAATGACCAAACCACCTCAACAACCCTCTTCAGCCCTCTGACAAATACTTTTAGTAACTCCACACCTTCTCCTAATTTCCACATTCCGAATTTTCTGCATAATATTTACACCCCACATTGCCCTTAGACAGGACATCTCCACTGCCTCCAGCCTCCTCCTCGCTGCAGCATTTGCAACCCATGCTTCACACCCATATAAGAGTGTTGGTACCACTATACTTTCGTACATTCCCTTCTTTGCCTCCATGGATAACGTTTTTGTCTCCACAGATACCTCAATGCACCACTCACCTTTTTTCCTTCATCAATTCTATGGTTAACCTCATCCTTCATAAACCCATCCGCTGACACATCAACTCCCAAATATCTGAAAACATTTACTTCTTCCATAATCCCTCTCTCAATGTGATATCCAATTTTTCTTTATTTAAATCGTTTGATACCCTCATCACCTTACTCTTATCTATGTTCACTTTTAACTTTCTACCTTTACACACTCTCCCAAACTCGTCCACTAACCTTTGCAACTTTTCTTTAGAATCTCCCATAAGCACAGTATCATCAGCAAAAAGTAACTGTGTCAACTCCAATTTTGCATTTAATTCTCTATAATTTAATCCCACCCCTCTCCAAAATACCCTAGCATTTACTTCTTTTACAACCCCATCTATAAATATATTAAACAACCATGGTGACATTACACATCCCTGTCTAAGACCTACTTTACCGGGAAGTAATCTCCTCTCTCCTACACACCCTAACCTGAGCCTCACTATCCTCATAAAAACTCTTTACAGCCTTCAGTAACTTACTACCTATTCCATACACTTGCAACATTTGCCACATTGCTCCCCTATCCACTCTATCATATGCCTTTTCTAAATCCATAAATGCAATAAAAACTTCTGTACCTTTATCTAAATACTGTTCACATATATGCTTCACTGTAAACACTTGATCTACACATCCCCTACCCACTCTAAAGCCTCCTTGCTCATCTGCAATCCTACTCTCTGTCTTACCTCTAATTCTTTCAATAATAACCCTGCCATACACTTTACCTGGTATACTCAGTAAACTTATTCCCTATAATTTTTACACTCTCTTTTATCCCCTTCCCTTTATATAAAGGAACTATACATGCTCTCTGCCAATCCCTAGGTACCTTCCCTCTTTCATACATTTATTAAACAAAAATACCAACCACTCCAGCACTATATCCTCCCTGCTTTTAACATTTCTGTCATGATCCCGTCAGTTCCAGTTGCTTTACCCCTTTCATTCTACGTAATGCCTCACGCACCTCCCCACACTCACATCCTGCTCTTCTTCACTCCTAAACGATGTTGTACCTCCTGGTCAGTACATGAAATTACCGCCTCCCTTTTTCATCGACATTTAAAAGTTCCTCAAAATATTCCCGCCATCTACCCAATACCTCCAGCTCCCCATCTACTAACTCCCTACTCTGTTTTTAACTGACAAATCCATTTGTTCACTAGGCTTTCTTACCTTGTTTATCTCACTCCAAAATTTTCCTTGTTTTCAGCAAAATTTCTTGACAGAGCCTCTCCCATTCTTTCCTCCGCTCTTCTTTGCACTCTCTCACCACTCTCTTCACCTTTCTTTTACTCTCCATATACTCTGCTCTTCTATTAACACTTCTGTTTTGTAAAAACCTCTCATAAGCTACCTTTTTTCTTTGATCACCCTTTACTTCTTCATTCCACCACTCACTCCTCTTTCCTCCTGCACCCACCCTCCTATAGCCACAAACTTCTGCCCACATTCTAATACTGCATTTTTAAAACTATCCCAACTCTCTTCAACCCCCACTACTCATACTTGCACTATCCCACCTTTCTGCCAATAGTTGCTTATATCTCACCCTAACTTCCTCCTCCCTTAGTTTATACACTTTTACCTCTCTCTTACTTGCTGTTGCCATTTTCTTTTTGTCCCATCTACCTTTTATTCTAACTGTAGCTACAACCAAATAATGATCTGATATATATGTTGCCCCTCTATAAACATGTACATCCTGAAGCCTACCCATCAACCTTTTATTCACCAATACATAATCCAACAAACTACTTTCCTTATGTGCTATATCATACCTTGTATATTTATTTATCCTCTTTTTCATAAAATATGTATTACTTATTACCAAACCTCTTTCTTCACATAGCTCAATTAATGGTTCCCCATTTACATTTACCCCTGGCACCCCAAATTTACCTACTACTCCCTCCACAACATTTTTACCCACTTTAGCATTAAGATCCCCAACCACAAGTACTCTCTCACTTGGTTCAAAACTCCCCACACATTCACTCAACATTTCCCAAAATCTCTCTCTCTCCTCTACACTTCTCTCTTCTCTAGGTGCATAAACACTTACTATAACCCACTTTTCACATCCAACCTTTATTTTACTCCACATAATCCTTGAATTTATACATTTATATTCCTTCTTTACCTGCCATAACTGATTATTCAACATTATTGCCACTCCTTCTTTAGCTCTAACTTTATTAGAAACCCCTGACCTAATCCCATTTATTTCTCCCCACTGAAACTCTCCTACCCCCTTCAGCTTTGTCTCACTTAAAGCCAGGACATCCAGCTTCTTTTCATTCATAACATCTACAATCATCTCTTTCTTATCATTCGCACAACATCCACACACATTCAAACATCCCACTTTGACGGTTTTCTTCTTTTTCTTTTTAGTAAGCTATACAGGAAAAGGGGTTACTAGCCCATTGTTCCCGGCATTTTAGTTGACTTTTACAACACGCATGGCTTACGGAGGAAAGATTCTTATTCCACTTCCCCATGGATATGAAAGGAAAAGCAATAAGAACAAGAACTATTAAGATAAAATCAAAGAAAACTCAGATGAGTGTGTATACATAAACGTGTACATGTTTGCGTAGCGTGACCTAAGTGTAAGTAGAAGTAGCAAGACATACCTGAAATCTTGCATGTTTATGAGACAGAAAAAAGACACCAGCAATCCTACCATCATGTAAAACAGTTTCAGGTTTCTGTTTCACAGTCACCTGGCAGGATGGTAGTACCTCCCTGAGTGGTTGCTGTCTACCAACCTACTACCTATAATATCTATATTATAACAATAATATCTATATTATAACAATAATATCTATATTATAACAATAATATATATATTATAACAATAATATCTATATTATAACAATAATATCTATATTATCTGCCCTTCCGAGTAATCTTAGCTCATCTATCTTATTTCTTAGACTTCTACTACAGTGGTACCTCGGTATACGTCCTTAATCCGTTCCAGGACCTTGGACTTATACCAAACAGGACGTATACCAAGCGAATTTTCCCATAAGAAATATAATGAAAACGATTAATCCGTTCCCATGAAAAAAAAATCCTGTTGTTATTGGGATATTATACATTGATGGGGTTGTATAAAATAATTTAAACACTGCTTAATACTAAAATATGTAATTTAAACACTGCTTAATACTAAAATATGTAATTTAAACACTGCTTAATACTATTTTAAACGCTAATATAAAGTAATTTAAACACTGCCTAATACTAAAATATGTAATTTAAACACTGCTTAATACTAAAATATGTAATTTAAACACTGCTTAATACTAAAATACATACATAAATACAAAAGAATTAGATGAAATAAATGCAAATTTAACCTCACTTTACTTTGCTGAAAAGAGTCGAGTGCCTACTAGGATAGTGCTGAGAAGGGAGGAGGAGGAAATGTTATTGTTGGGAAGGAGAGTCCCCTTCTCTTTTCTGTCTCTTTTCCCTATTTGGACCTGGTTGAAACTCACCAAGTTTGACTTTTACTAAAAATCTTTCCAAAGAACTTTGCTTCTGCCTTCTCCTCAGGATGTCTCGGAAATGTGACATTGTCTGGTCATTCCAGACAATGCTATTACGGCTTGTTTGGGCTTTGATGAGGTGGTATTTCTCTGCAAAGTTTTTGACGTCCATCCATTTGGCAAAGATTTCCTTGATTAATGAAGTAGGGGCTTCCTCTATCTCCTCTTCCGAGCCTGAAGAGAGTTCATCCATCTTAGTCTTGTGCTCCTCCTTCTAAAGTTCATACAGCTCCTCAACTGTTCCCTGTGCCCCTCCACTAACTCCTCCACATCACCATCACTCACATCCAGACTCATGGACCTGCCCAGAGAAAAATATCATCCACACTGAGGAGACAATATCATTTTGACCCATACCATTGGTACCACTGTATTAGTATAGTAAACCTTAAGGGAGCTAGTCACTCGCTGCTCTCTATTGTCTCTCTGTGTTTGTTGATCAATTGCGTTGCCTTGATAATGACAACAGATCGTCCTGCTTCACTCTTCGATTTACAGAGTCACTTCTACCCACTACGTCGGTAGTAGCCTCCTGGCAGGCAGGCATAATAGGGGTTTAAGCAGTATACTGAGAACCGTTGGATGGTTCAGACTCGTAAGCTTTTTTAACATCCAGAAAAAGTGCCACTAATATTTTTATATTTTTTTACTCTCACTGATAACTATGTTTAATAGCACAATATGGGGGACAAACCCATCGCTGGTACAAATGTTCACTGCGCTGGATCAAGACGAGTATCCAAAACACGGTGGAAGACACTACCTTCAGTATTTATGATCGTAGTAGGGCGAGTTTCACCGGCACTTGCTTATTTTGCATTCATAAATTTAAGAACTGTTCTTGTTGAGCGAATATGGATAGACAGATAGCTCGCAAAGAACCGCATTTTGAAAATGAAGGCCCATAAACTATCCTTGTATCCTATTCTAAACTACAGTATTATCCAGCTTAAATCTTTATTAGTTATCTACTCTAAACTACACTAATGACTTATCCAAAAAATCTCTAGTAACATGTTATAAACTACTTTAGTAACCTATTCTAATTTACTCTTGTATCCTACGTAATACTATTCTAATAACCTGCTTAATATTACACTAGAATATATGTACTCTAAATTTCCTTAGGAACCTAAACTAAACTACCGATATATCTAAATCTATATGCCTATAGTTACCAGCCTTAAGCTACCTTGTAACCAACCCTAAGGACCTACTCTAAACTGTCTTATACTACCATAATTACCTATTTTTTTAAATGAATTACCCTAATGTTTGGCAGCCGTGCCTTCCCGGGGCCGACTGCATGGATGCCTCACCGCTCTCTTTGATCCATACAGAGACTCTCTGCACCTCTGTAGCCCCATACCGGTTGTATATTTTCCAAGGAGCTAACGAACATTCAAGGGAACTGAAAACGAACACACTTATATTATCAAGACTCAGGCCCAGATATTGTCTAAGGACATTAAAAGAGCTGGGTCAAATGCCTTTACCAGGATAGACTGGTTTACCTGGAGTTTACCTGGAGAGGGTTTCGGGGGTCAACGCCCCCGCGCCTCGGTCTGAGACAAGGCCTCATGGTGGATCAGGGTCTGATCAACCAGGCTGTTACTGCCGGCCGCACGCAAACTGATGTACGAACCACAGCCCGGTTGGTCAGGTACTGACTTTAGGTGCCTGTCCAGTGCCTTCTTGAAGACAGCCAGGGGTCTATTGATAATCCACCTAATGTATGCTGGGAGGCAGCCGAACAGTCTTGGGCCCCTGACACTTATGGTGTTGTCTCTCAGTGTACTCGTGGCGCCCCTGCTTTTCATCTGGGGACGTTGCATCTCCTGCCAAGTCTTTTGCTTTCATAGGGAGTGACTTTCGTGTGCGGGTTTGGTCCCTCCAGGACCTTCCAAGTGTATATTATCATGTATCTCTCTCGCCTTCGTTCCAGGGAATACAGATCTAGGACCTACAACCGTTCCCAGTAATTTAGGTGCTTTATCGTACTTATGTGTGCTGTGAAAGTTCTTTGTACACTCTCCAGGTCTGCAATGTCGACAGCCTTGAAGGGGGCCGTTAGAGAGAACAAGCGATTTGAAGTGTCATCAGGGCTTGGCATCCCTAGTTTTGAAGGTTCTCATTATCCATCCTATCATTTTCCTAGCCGATGAGGTAGATACATTATTGTGGTCTTTGAAGGCGAGATCCTCTGACATTATCACTCCCAGGTCCTTCACATTTCTTTTTCGCTCTATTGTATGGTTACAATTTTTCGTATACCCTGATACATTTTTATTTCCTCAAGTTTTCCGTATCTGAGTAGTTGAAATTTCTCTGGTGTTTTGTTCTACTGGGTGAAAGCAAAGTATCGCAATAAGTAAGTTTTTATTCAGGTAAATACAGTTACATAAGTTATCATATTTAGCTGCGTATGCTATGTATGATAACTTTTTTGGGTTATGCTCTATAGATCCTAGGATTAACCCAAAAAAAATCAGACTGACTTATTTCCATTGGGGTCCTTGTAATATTGTTGTTTAAACTTTAAAGTTAAAACAGGTAAGTAATTTAAGTATGTGAAAAGTAGTTACAATAAAAGGAGATATATCATTGATAAGGTAAACTCACTTATGTATTTATTTTTTTATTAACACATCGGCCGATTCCCACCAAGGCAGGGTGGCCCGAAAAAGAAAAACTTTCATCATCATTCACTCCATCACTGTCTTGCCAGAAGGGTGCTTTACACTACAGTTATAAAACTGCAACATTAACATCCCTCCTTCAGAGTGCCGGCACTGTACTTCCCATCTCCAGAACTTAAGTCCGGCCTGCCGGTTTCCCTGAATCCCTTCATAAATGTTACTTTGCTCACACTCCAACAGCACGTCAAGTATTAAAAACCATATGCCTCCATTCACTCCTATCAAATACGCTCACACATGCTTGCTGGAAGTCCAAGCCCCTCGCACACAAAACTTCATTTACCCCCTCCCTCCAACCTTTCCTAGGCCGACCCTACCCCGCCTTCCTCCACTACAGATTTATACACTCTCGAAGTCACTCTGTCTCGTTCCATTCTCTCTACATGTCCAAACCACCTCAACAACCCCTCCTCAGCTCTCTGGACAATCGTTTTGGTAATCCGCACCTCCTCCTAATTTCCAAACTCCGAATTCTCTGCATTATATTCACACCACACATTGACCTCAGACATGACATCTCCACTGCCTCCAGCCTTCTCCTCGTTGCAACATTCATCACCCATGCTTCACACCCATATAAGAGCGTTGGTATAACTATACTCTCATACATTCCCTCTTTACTTCCATGGACAAGGTTCTTTGTCTCAACAGACTCCCAAGTGCTCCACTCACCCTTTTCCCTCATCAATTCTATGATTCACCTCATCCTTCATAGACCCATCCGCCGACATGTCCACTCCCAAATATCTGAATACATTCACCTCCCCATACTCTCTCCTCCAATCTGATATCCAATCTTTCGTCACCTATTCTTTTTATTATCCTCATCACCTTACTCTTTCCTATATTCACTTTCAATTTTCTTCTTTACACACCCTACCAAATTCATCCACCAACCTCTGCAGCTTCTCTTCAGAATCTCCCAAAGCACAGTGTCATCAGCAAAAAGCAACTGTGACAACTCCCACTTTGTATTTGCTTCTTTATCTTTTAGCCCAACACCTCTTGCCAAGACCCTCGCATTCACTTCTCTTACAACCCCATCTATAAATATATTGAACAACCACGGTGACATCACACATCCTTGTCTAAGGCCCACTTTTACTGGGAAATAGTCCCTTCCCTCCTACACACTCTAACCTGAGCCTCACTATCCTCATAAAACTCTTCACTGCTTTCAGTAACCTTCCTCCTATTCCATACACCTGCAACATCTGCCACATTGCCCCCTATCTACCCTATCATACGCCTTTTCCAAATCCATAAATGCCACAAAAACATCTTTACCCTTATCCAAATACTGTTCACCTATATGTTTCACTGTAAACACTTGGTCTACACAGCCCCTATCTTTCCTAAAGCCCCTTGTTCATCTGCTATCCTGCTTTCTGTTTTACTCTTAAATCTTTCAATAATAACTCTACCATACACTTTACCAGGTACACTCAACAGACTTATTCCCTATAATTTTTGCACTCTCTTTTGTCCCCTTTGCGTTTATACAAAGGAACAATACACGCTCTCTGCCAACCCCTAGGTACCTTACCCTCTTCCATACATTTATTAAATAATAGCACCAACCACTCCAAAATTATATCCCCACCTGCTTTTAACATTTCTATCTTTATCCCATCAATCCCAGCTGCCTTACCCCTTTCATTCTACCCACTGCCTCACGAACTTCCCTACACCCACAACTGGCTCTTCCACACTCCTACAAGATGTTATTCCTCCTTGCCCTACACACGAAATCACAGCTTCCCTGTCTTCATCAACATTTAACAAATCCTCAAAATATTCTCTCCATCTTCCCGATACCTCTAACTCTCCATTTAATAACTCTCCTCTCCTATTTTTAACTGTCAAATCCATTTGTTCTCTAGGCTTCCTCAACTTATTAATCTCATTCCAAAACTTTTTCTTATTTTCAACAAAATTTGCTGATAACATCTCACCCACTCTCTCATCTGCTCTCTTTTACATTGCTTCACCACTCTTTAACCTCTCTTTTTCTCTCCATATACTCTTCCCTCCTTGCATCACTTCTACTTTGTAAAACCTCTCATATGCTAACTTTTCTCCTTACTACTCTATTTACATCATCATTCCACCAATCGCTCCTCTTCCTCCGCACCCACTCGCCTGTAACCACAAACTTCTGCTGAACACTCTAACACTACATTTTTAAATCTACCCCATACATCTTCGACCCCATTGCCTACACTCTCACTAGCCCATCTATCCTCCAATAGTTGTTTATATCTTACCCTAACTGCCTCCTCTTTTAGTTTATAAACCTTCACCTCCTTTTACTTACTGATTCTATTTTCCTTGTATCCCATCTACCTTTTACTCCCACTGTAGCTATAACTAAAAAGTGATCTGATATATCTGTAGCCCCTCTATAAACATGTACATCCTGAAGTCTACTCAACAGTCTTTTATCTACAAATACATAGTCCAACATACTACTGTCATTACGCCCTACATCATATCTTGTATACTTATTTATCCTCTTTTTCTTAAAATATGTATTACCTATAATAAACCCTTTCTATACAAAGTTCAATCAAAGGGCTCCCATTATCATTTACACCTGGCACCCCAAACTTACCTACTACACCCTCTCTGTATGTTTCTCCCACTTTAGTATTTAGGTCCCCTACCACAATTACTCTCTCATTTGGTTCAAAAGTTCCTATACATTCGCTTAACATCTCCCAAAATCTCTCTCTCTCCTCTACACTCCTCTCTTCTCCAGGTGCATACACGCTTATTATGACCCACTTTTCGCATCCGACCCTTATTTTAATCCACATAATCCTTGAATTTACACATTTATATTCCCTCTTTTCCTTCCATAACTGATCCTTCAACAATATTGCTACCCCTTCCTTAGCTCTAACTCTCTCAGATACTACTGACTTAATCCCATTTATTTCTCCCCACTGAAACTCGCCTACCCCCTTCAGCTTTGTTTCGCTTAGGGCCAGGACATCCAACTTCTTTTCATTCATAACATCGGCAATCATCTCTTTCTTATCATCCGCACTACATCCACGCACATTCAGACAACCCAATTTTATAAAGTTTTTCTTCTTCTCGTTTTTAGTAGATTTGTACAGGAGAAGGGGTTACTAGCCCATTGCTCCCGGCATCTTAGTCGCCTCATACGACACGCATGGCTTACGGAGGAAAGATTCTTTTCCACTTCCCCATGTATATTAATATTAAAGATAGGATCAGATTAGAGTACAAGTATGTTAGATATACAAGAAATCACTCTCTTCTCTTTCTGTAGCTACATTCATTAAGTACCTCTTGGCTCTCTTCTTGAACTTGCCCATGCTATGGCAGGCTTTGACATGTGCAGGTAGTCTGTTCCGCTCCTTTATTGCTGCACAATATAATGTTCTTGAAGCCTGACAGCTGACTGTGGGTACTGCAAAGTACCTTAATTGCTTTAGTTTCCAGCCTTAACAAAATTGGTTGCGAGATATTCTGGACAATGGTTGTGTGCAGTTTTATAAATGTGATGTATCTATAGTTGTTTTACTCTGTCTTCAACATTCAGCAATATTCAGTTGTTGTAATTCATCCTGGCCTACATGTTCTCTTGGACCCAGGTCCAGGATGAATCTCATCATTTTGTTCTGGGTGATTTGTAGTCTATCTACTACCTTCTCTGAAATACCCTAGTTTACCAAGCTAAATAATCCTAGTAACCTACACTAGACTACCCTAGTAACCTAGGTAAAACTACTCTAGTAACCTACCCTAAACTAACCGTGTTTCCTACTCTAAACAACCCTAGTGATCTTCCCTAAACAACTATATTAACCTACACTATACACTAAACTATATTAACCTACACTATACACTAAACAACTATATTAACTACTATCACTAAACAACTATATTAACCTACACTATACACTAAACAACTATATTAACCTACACTATACACTAAACAACTATATTAACCTACACTATACACTAAACAACTATATTAACCTACACTATACACTAAACAACTATATTAACTTACCCTTAACTACCCTAGTATTTTTGCCTGGACTACCCTAGTTGTCTTGCTGTGGGTGAAGTGGGAGAGTGTGCAGGACAGAATGACAGACGTCGTTGTGCTCTGAAAACTGGACCTAGTAGAAGGACCTACTACTAGGTCCAGTTTCCAACTGAGCACTCACACAGAGAGAGGTGTGGAGGAACACCAATATGAAGGTATCACAGGGTATTCACCTACTACCAACCGTCATACTGGTTGTAATACTTATAATACATGGCCTATAGATAATTGTGACATTATTGACAGTCTTCTAAACTTACCTTGTAACCTACCCTAAACAACCCCAGTCTACCCTAAACAACCCCAGTCTATCCTAAACAACCTTTGTAACCTACCCTAAACTAACCTAGTAATTTACCCAAAACAATACTAGTAACTTACCTTAAGCTATCCTAGTAACTTGCCCTAAACTATCCTAGTAACCTTGTTTAGAATCTCTTAGTAACCTTCCCTAAACAACCGTAGTATCCAACACTAAAGTACCCTCTACCTTAAATTACTCTAGTAGTTTAGCATGTTACATTACGAACATACGTGATAGTGTAAAACCTGTGCCATTCGGCTGTAACTGAATCAGCAACAAAAAAATCAGGGGAGAGCAAGGGTAAGGCAACACAGCAGGGGGTTATTACCCACGTATTCCTTCTCCAATATTTGCACTGTGTATAGTCGTCTGCGGACGTCTGCCACTCAGCCAACTTAAATACTTCACAAATTCCATTAATTATAAATTTATCTACTTTATAAAAGCCTGAACTAATATTCATATTAAAATCAACACTATTTTTTATGAAACTTGATTCGATTATATTTCCCTGAGACATGGACCTGCTTGACACAACTTTCTCGGTTTTTTTATTATCAGTTGTGTAGTTAAAAGCTCCCATATGAATAAACAGAGCATTAAAATCTTGTCCACTTCTAGTGCTATATAGCGCTGGACGCCAAGGTATTGGTCCAGTGTGGTACGGTCGGTAAAGCACTGCAAACCTTTTTGCAAGGTTCGTAGGTTCGAGTCTCCTTCGGCCAGAGATCAGTGTTTGTGAATATTTCGCCTGCTCTTGCAATTCCTAGCATATATAATATATATATATATATATATATATATATATATATATATATATATATATATATATATATATATATATATATATATATATATATATATATATATATATATATATATATATATATATATGTATATATATATAATATATATATATATATATATATATATATATATATATATGTATATATATATACACATGCGTGTGTATGCATGTATGCAATAAGATGACAGTAAACAGATGATATCACAATATGTAATGTATATAGGTATGTATGCACCATTTAACTATGTATTCATATACGGATGCGTGCATGAGCATGTGTATTTATGCACATATACATACATTTGTATTAATGTATGCCTGCACCTCTTCAAGAGGCCTGTCCTCCGGAACTTCTTGAGAGGTCTCTTGCCAGAGTTTAGCAGCAGCTTGGGTGTCCCGCAGCTTGATCGGTAGCGCACTCAGCTCACACACTGAGGTCCAGAGGTTGAATCCCCGGTACGGCTGGATAACATTAGGGACGTGTTTCCATAAGACACCTACTGT
The DNA here is from genome assembly GCA_009830355.1 of Cherax destructor. NCBI lineage: Eukaryota > Metazoa > Arthropoda > Malacostraca > Decapoda > Parastacidae > Cherax > Cherax destructor. The sequence continues at coordinate 58,664 of WNWK01009455.1, forward strand.
CCATGTTCACCCATCGGTAAAAAATGGTGTGGGTGGCATCCTGGGACAAAAACTGACCTAATTTGCGGGAAATGCTCAGCATAACAAGCGAGTTTCTATATAGTAGTATGTCAGTGATGTCAGCTAGGTCTGTATACCATGTACATGTACTTGTAGTAATAAAGATATTATTATATTATTATTATTAGCTTCTCTGCTTTTTGGAGTTTTTTTTTTATTAACACATCGGCCGTTTCCCACCAAGGCAGGGTGGCCTGACAAAGAAAAACTTTCATCATCATTCACTCCATCACTGTCTTGCCAAAGGCGTGCTTACACTACAGTTACAAAACTGCAACATTAACACCCCTCCTTCAGAGTGCCAGCACTGTACTTCCCATCTCCAGGAATCAAGTCCGGCCTGCCGGTTTCCATGAAACCTTTCATAAATGTTACCTTGCTTACACTCCAACAGCACGTCAAGTCTTAAAAACCATTTGTCTCCATTCGGTCCTATCTAACACGCTCACGCACGCTTGCTGGAAGTCCAAGCCCCTCGCACACAAAACCTCCTTTACACCCTTCCTCCAACCTTTTCTGGAGGTATAACTAATAAGCCTCTTGTGTGCATTGAGGTACAGCAACCGAAACATAGCTAGTTATTATTAAAATTATTATTATTATTACTATTATTATCATTGCTATTTTTATTATTATTCTCTTTTTACAGGTGGAGAGTATGTTGGGGGTCACCTTACTGATGTTTATAATGATGCAAGGTAAGTATTTGATACCGTGTTGCGTGTGTGTGTGTGTGTGTGTATTTACTCACCTAGTTGTACTCACCTGGTTGTGGTTCCAGTGGTCGAGTCGTGTGTCTGTGTGTGTATACTCACCTAATTGTGGTTGCAGGGGTCGAGACTCAGCTCCTGTGTGTGTGTGTGTACTCACCTATTTGTACTCACCTATTTGTGGTTGCAGGAGTCGTGTGTGTGTGTGCGTGTGTGTGTGTGTACTCACCTAATTGTGGTTGCAGGGTCGAGGCTTAGCTCCTGGCCCGCCTCTTCACTGACCGCTACTAGGTCCTCTCTCTCCCTGCTCCATGAGCTTTATCATACCTCGTCTTAAAGTTATGTATGGTTCCTGCCTCCACTACATCACTTGCTAGACTATTTCACTTCCTGACAACTCTATGACTGAAGAAATACTTCTTAACATCCCTTTGACTCATCTGAGTCTTCAACTTCCAATTGTGACCCATTGTTTATGTGTCCCCTCCCTGGAACATCCTGTCTCTGTCCACCTTATCTATTCCACGCAGTATTTTGTATGTCGTTATCATGTCTTCCCTAACCCTCCTGTCCTCCAGTGTCGTCAGACCGATTTCCCTTAACCTTTCTTCATAGGACATTCCCCCTCCGGGACTAACCTTGTTGCAAACATTTGCACTTTCTCTAATTTCTTGACATCCCCTCTTTCACACTCTCACACCCACCCTCTCTCACATCTACCCTCTCTCACTTTCACCCTCTCTCACACCCACCCTCACTCACACCTACTCTCTCCCACCCTATCTCACACCCACCCTCTCTCACGTCCACTCTCTTTCCCCCCCTCTCTCACACCCACCCTCACTCACACCCACTCTCTCGCGGGACCAGTAACTATGAATCGACCCCTGCAAACCACAGTTAGGTGAGTACAGACAGACAGACACACACACACACACACACACACACACACAGTGTGTGAAGAGGCGGGACCAGGAGCTATGAATCGAACCTTGCAACCACAACTAGATGAATACAACTAGGTGAGTACACCTGGTCAAGGACGTCAAGAAATTAGAGAAAGTGCAAAGTTCTGCAACAAGGCTAGTCCCAGAGCAAAGTGGAATGTCCTACGAAGAAAGGCTAAGGGAAATAGGCCTAACGACACTGGAGGACAGGAGGGTTAGAGGAAACATGATAACGACATACAAAATACTGCGAGGAATAGATAAGGTGGACAGAGATAAGATGTTCTAGAGATAGGACACAGAAACAAGGGGTCACAATTGGAAGCTGAAGACTCAGTTGAGTCAAAGGGATGTTAGGAAGTATGTCTTCAGTCATAGAGTTGTCAGGAAGTGGAATAGTCTGGTAAGGAAGAGCAGGATAACAGCAGTGAGTTAAAGAATGGCAAGTGGTTTACAATTCAGGAAGAAGGAAGATAAGGAAGGTTAATAGAGAAGATGTGAAGGTAGGAAATCGATTCTCTGTTCTCCAGGACGAGTGTACTTCAGTGGTTAGTGAGGTTAAAGGTACCACTGACTCCCCTGCTAATCAAGGTAAGAATATTCTAATTGTGCTTTTTGTAACAGAGATAGGAAGGTCAGACAGAGGGTGGTCCTCCCAGGAGCTGGTGTTGGTGACATAGTCAGCAGGTTAGATAATATTATGTCAGGTAATGGAAACAAGTCCATTATCTGTCTTAGTGCTGGTGGAAATGACATTGGGAAGGGCAGGAGACAGGAGCTGCTGGATAAGTACAGGTCAGCCATAGAAGTAGTCAGGTCTAAGGGAGGGTTCCCAATCATATGTAGCATCTTGCCGCCTAGAAGGGGAGTGGGCAATGAATAGATGTCTAAGGCAATTGGTATAAATTGCTGGCTAGACATGGTGTAATAGACCATGATGTAATAGCACACAAAATGCGTGATAAAGGAATAACAGGAAAAGTTGGTAGATGGATCTATAATTTCCTAACAATAGAACACAAAGAGTAGTAGTCAACAGAGTAAAGTCTGAGGCAGCTAATGTGAAAAGCTCTGTTCCACAAGGCACAGTACTCGCTCCCATCCTGTTCCTCATCCTCATATCGGACATAGACAGGGATATAAGCAACAGTGCCGTGTCTTCCTTTGCAGATGACACCCGAATCTGTATGACAGTGTCCACCGTTGAAGACACTGCAAGACTCAAAGCAGACATAAACCAAATCTTTAAATGGGCTGGAGAAAACAATATGAAGTTCAATGATGAAAAATTTCAATTACTCAGATACGGAAAACGTGAGGAAATTAAAATCTCATCGGAGTACAAAACTAATTCCAACCACACAATAGAGCGAAAAACTAATGTCAAAGACCTGGGAGTGATCATGTCAGAGGATCTCACCTTCAAGGACCATAACACCGTAGCAATCGCATCTGCTAGAAAAATGACAGGATGGATAATGAGAACCTTCAAAACCAGGGATGCAATGCCCATGTTGACACTTTACAAATCGCTTGTTCTATCTAGGCTGGAATATTGCTTCACACTAACTGCACCTTTCAAGGCGTGTGAAATTGCTGACCTTGAAAATGTACAGAGAACCTTCACCGCACGCATAACTGCGATAAACCACCTCAATTACTGGGAACGCTTGAAGTTTCTAAACCTGTACTCCCTAGAACGCAGGCGGGAGAGATACATTGTTATATACATGTGGAAAATTCTCGAGGGATTAGTACCAAACTTGCACACGAAAATCACTCCCTACGAAAGCAAAAGATTCGGCAGGCGATGTAACATCCCCCCAATGAAAAGCAGGGGTGCCACTAGCACGTTGAGGGACAACACAATAAGTGTCAGTGGCCCAAGATTGATTTATTGCAGTTAGCCTCTCCAAAACTCCGTTTTTCTTACTCAAGAAGGCGGGGAAATGATTTTATAAGTGATATTGCTGGTGGACACTTACCATATTATGGCCTATTTTATTCATTCTAGATTATATAATATGTTACTATGTTATTTTAAGTGTGTATTATGTCATATTAGATCAATTGTGATAGAGTTGATATTAGTGTAATAATGAAGTACAGTGGAACCCCGAGTTTCGGCCGTCTTAAGCTTCGGCCGTTTCGAGTTTGGTCGCTTTTTTCAGCTAAATTTTTTCTCGAGTTTCGCACTGTGCCCTGAGTTTCGGCCAGCGTACCAGACCTGTCCGCCTACCCGTGCAGGCGTCGTGAGTCAGTGTGGCTTTGTGTCTCCTCGAGTGAACATTATCCTGCGTGCTCATCCAAACATTTCACAATAATTTATTGTGTTTTGTGCGTGCTGATTGAGTGCGAGTGCTACATAATTAACTATGGGCCCAAAGAAACTTTCTAGTGCCAGCCCTTCAGTATAGAAAGTGAGAAATACGATAGAATTGAAGAAAGAAATTGTACAAATATACGAGTGGTGTGTGTGTAGTGGAGTTTGCCAGGATGTATGGCAAAAACAAATCAACAATCACTTCTATCCTGGCTAAGAAAAAAGAAATCATAGAAGCTGATGTTGCAAAAGGTGTAGATATGTTAACAAAAAATAGATCACAAATAGTCGAAGATGTTGAGAAGTTCTTACTGGTGTGGATCAACGATAAACAGTTAGAGGGAGATAGTGTTTCGGAGACGATCATTTACGAAAAGGCAAGGCAGTTGCACGCAGATCTCGTAAAAAAAATGCCTGGAACGAGTGCTGATGTTAGTGAATTTAAGGCCAGCAGAGGCTGGTTTGACAGATTTAAGAAGCGTAGTGGTATACACAGTGTTGTAAGGCATGGTGAAGCTGCAAGTTCAGACAAACATGCAGCTGAAAAATTCATGAGTGAATTTAAGTGGTACGTAGAGACTGAAAAATTCCAACCCCAACAAGTGTTCAATTGTGAAGAAACAGGCCTGTTTTGGAAGAAAATGCCGAAGAGGATCTACATCACACAGGAGAAAAAGGCACTGCCAGGACACAAGCCTATGAAAGACAGGCTTACTCTTTGGTTCTGTGGTAACACTGGTGGGGATTTCAAAGTGAATCCTTTATTGGTGTATCACTCTGAAAATCCAAGAGTGTTCAAAAAAAAACAATGTCGTAAAGAGTAAATTGTGTGATGTGGAGGGCTAGCAATAAGGCATGGGTCACGAGGCAAATTTTCATTGACTGGGTCCATGAAGTGTTTGGCCCCAATGTGAAAAAATACCTCCAGGAAAATAATTTGCCACTCCAGTGCCTCCTGGTACTGGACAATGCTCCTGCTCATCCTCCAAACTTGTTTGACCTATTGTCTAGGGACTTCAGTTTTATAGCAGTGAAGTGCTTTCCTCTTAACACCACTCCTTTCATCCAGCCCATGGACCAGCAGGTCATTTCAAACTTCAAAAAACTCTACACGAAAGCAGTGTTTCGAAGGTGCTTTGAAGTGACCTCAGAACTGAATTGACCCTAAGAGAGTTCTGGAGGAATCACTTCACTATCTACAACTGCATAAGCCTTATAGGTAAGGCTTGGGAGGGAGTGACTTCCAGGACTTTGAACTCTGCTTGGAGAAAATTGTGGCTAGAATGTGTCCTCAAGAGGAATTTTGAAGGGTTTGAGGCTGACCCTGCCGACCCTCTGCCTGTTTTGGAATGTATTGTGGCATTGGGGAAGTCCATGGGGTTGGAGGTGAAGAGCTGCAAGAGCTTCATCTGGAACAGCAACAGACTACAGCTGAGGAACTTGCTTCAGAGGAGGAGGAAGAGTGAGTGAAGGAGGTGCCTTCTTCAGAGATTAATGAGATTTGTGCAGTGTGGAGTAGGATGCAAGCATTTGCTGAGAAATATCACCCTGAGCAAGCTGAAACAAGCCATCTCTGCAACATGTTCAGTGACAAAACCATGTCCCATTTTAGGCAAATCTTAAAGAGACGCCAGAAACAGACCTCTCTGGACAGTTATTTTGTGCAACAGGGGTGCAGTGACTCTCAAGCTGGTCCTAGTGGCAGTAAAAGACAAAGAAGGGAAGTAACCCCAGAGAAGGCTTTGATACCTAAAATCCTTATGGAGGGGGATTTCCCTTCCAAATAATAAGTCCTCCATCTTTCCTTCCTCCCAATCTTCCAGATACCAACAAAGTCTTCAATAAAGGTACTCAAATGTGATTTTAAATGATCATTTAATTGTTTTATATGTAAAACTTTAGTTATTCTTTAAAAAATGTATTTTTTGTGAATATTTTTGGAGGTCTGGAACGGATTAATTGGATTTACATTATTTCTTATGGGAAATATTGCTTTGACTTTCGGCCATTTTGAGTTTCGGACGAGCTTCTGGAATGGATTACTGCCGAAACTCAGGGTTTCACTGTAATTTCTCCTGCCTCTCTCGAGAGCGAGAATTCTGCTGACGTCATCTAAGTTCCCAGAAGGTTCCTGATTGGCCGCAAGTTTACTTATTAGCTCCGCCCACTCTCATATGATGCCAAATTGTCAATTTTTATATTAGAATGAATAATACAAGAAATAGCAAAAATACAAATAGAAAAAAAATATACGGACTGAGAGCAGGCGTGCTACGCATGGCGCCATCACCATACATGATATAAATGACTATAATTCCTTGTAGGAACATCATAGAACATTAAAGGTTCCTGATTGGCCGCAACTCTACGTATTAGCTCCGCCCACTCTCATATGATGCCAAATTGTCAATTATTATATTAAAATGAATAATACAAGAAATAGCAAAAATACAAATGGAAAAAATTCCTAAAAATATATGGACTGAGAGCAGGCGTGCTACGCATGGCGCTGTCACCATACATGATATAAATGACTATAATTCCTTGTAGCAACGTCATAGATCATTGATTCTTGTACCATTGTGTTGCCAATGAATTAAGCTATTTTTCAATAAGATTAACTCAATTTCCATAATTTTTCGTTTTTTTTTTTGCTCGCGTGCTGCGCACATGATACCACCCCTTAGTCACAATAGGTCACTGAACTGCAACTCCTTCGACTGCCACTTCTTCACCATTCTCACAAAAAGCTAGACCTGACATTAAATTAATAATCATAATATTAAAACCAGCTACTCTGGTACAATTAAAATTATGTGGACTGCATATGATTAGGCTTGCTTCCTGGGTACATGAAAAAATAACTATTAGTACAAAGAACTTTGTATTGCCACCTACCATTTAATTACTGGCCTGGTGGCTAAAGCTCTCACTTCACACAGCGAGGGCCTGGGTTGAATTCCCAGCCAGGGTAGAAACATTGGGCATGTTTCTTTTTTCACCTGTTGTCTATGTTCCCCATCAGTAAAATGGGTACCTGGGTGTTAGTCGACTGGTTTGAGTCGCATCCTGGGACACTGACCTAAATTGCCCGAAATGCTCTGCATAACAATTGGCTTTCTATATAGCAGTATGTCATTGATGTCAGTTAGGTCTGTATACCGTGTACATGTATACTTGTAGTAAATAAAGACATTATTATATTATTATTATTATTAGTGTAGATGGATCACACCACAACACCTGCCTAACACCTACACCCTATACTGGCCAGCTAGTGATCTAAATGCAAAGACTATTGGTGCACTTTCCTGTGAGAGATGTCCGCATTTATTTTCCGCCATCCACTCAGAATTCTTGACGTCTCGTAAATTTCTTGTCCCAATTCTTCAGCAGGGTATATTAACACGGGTTCCTACTACAAATTCAGGCCAAAACGCCCCGAATTGGCCTTGGAAAACGCCGAATTACACCGCACCATGCAGCCCAGAGTTCACAAATTAAATTCAATATGGCATTTCCCTCATATTTTATTACACATTTCCATCATATTTTATTACACAATTATTGTATTATTCATTCATATGTTCTACATTTAGGAAATTATGCAAAAAAAATCCACAGCAATGTACTCTGTCAAGGTACCATGAAATGTTGATAAATTTAACTGAGGCAATCTGGGCAACATATTGAGTGGAGTGTGGCTGCTTGTACTCCCAGCAGTATTAGTTACCGTACCTGGCATATTAGCCTTTAATATTTATATTTTATCATTATACTCACCCATCTCCTCATGACACTCCTCATCCTCTTTGGAGAACTTATCCTGAGCTTACTCGAGACTCACTGGGCTCATTATCCTCAATAGCTTGTTGCTCATATGCCAAGAATGCTTGCTTATGGGCTTCCCATTTTTCACCTAAAGGCTTCAGACACCCTTGTAAATCATTGCAATCTACATTACTGCTTTGACTAACCCCTCTACACCTGTTGCGTGCTCTGTTCAAATGCCATTTGTACTCAGCTGCTGACCGTTTTGACTTTGCTACCACTGAAACGGACTCTGCTTGATTTTCTCTCTCCATTGTCGTCTTTTAGAATGCTGCACTAATTCGTACTTTATTTAGCCTATCCTTCAGCAAGATATGAAATTATGAAAGAATAAACGAGTCTCGAAGCTCCTCGAAGAGCGTAACGATTTTCTTTATCAGTACAACAATGAAGGTTACCCAGTACAAAAATGCAGTCTTTAAAAGATTAAATTTCATTTGGTCAGCACAAATAAATTTATCAATTTCACTTATTAAACAAGAAATACCTGTGTAAATAACTTGTCTAATTCACTAGGCTAAATCTGGCCTAGCTGTTATAATTGTTGTAAATATTGCAAATGTCTAACCTAATTTTGGCTATTTTGCAAATCACTGTAAATATTATTTACTTTACAGATCGCTTGTTCTATCTAGGCTGGAATATTGCTGCACACTAACTGCACCTTTCAAGGCGGGTGAAATTGCTGACCTTGAAAATGTGCAGAGAACCTTCACCGCACGCATAACTGCGATAAACCACCTCAATTACTGGGAACGCTTGAAGTTCCTAAACCTGTACTCCCTAGAACGCAGGAGGGAGAGATACATTATTATATACACATGGAAAATTCTCGAGGGATTAGTACCAAACTTGCACATGAAAATCACTCCCTACGAAAGCAAAAGACTCGGCAGGCGATGTAACATCCCCCCAATGAAGAGCAGGGGTGCCACTAGCACGTTGAGGGACAACACAATAAGTGTCAGGGGCCCAAGATTGCTCAACTGCCTCCCAGCATACATCAGGGGGATTACCAACAAACCCCTGGCTGTCTTCAAGCAGGCACTGGACAGGCACCTAAAGTCGGTACCTGACCAGCCAGGCTGTGGTTCGTACGTTGGACTGCGTGCGGCCAGCAGTAACAGCCTGGTTGATCAGGCTCTGGTCCAACATGAGGCCTGGTCACAGACCGGGCCACAGGGGCGTTGACCCCTGGAATTCTCTCCAGGTAATCTTGCTTATTTTTGCCAAAGGCATAAATTGATTGATCAATCTCAGCACGGTTTACAAAGGGGTGCTCCTGCCTTACGAATTTACTAACTTTTTTCACCAAGGTGTTTGAGGAGGAAGATCATGGTAATGAATATGATATTGTGTATATGGACTTCAGTAAGTCTTCTGATAGAGTTCCACATCAGAGACTATTGAGGAAAATTAAGGCACACGGAATAGGAGGAGAATTTTTTTCCTGGGTAGAGCTAGGTGTTTTACCGTGATACGAGGACATTCGGTGGTGTGGGTGCCTCTGAGTTAATTTCATTCTCCTCTCCGTTTGGTGTACTATCCTCAACAAACAGTATTTTATATTATTGTACCCACGAACGAGTGGTATTGATCAATAACAACACTGTGACTAGCCAAGGATTCGAACCCATGTTGTTTTGGCCCGACTCATGGTGAGCGAAAACCACATGGCGCTCTAACCCACAGGTTGTTATTGATCAATACCACTCATTCGTGGGTACAATAATATAAAATACTGCTTCTGAGGCTAGTACACCATATATTATATATATATATATATATATATATATATATATATATATATATATATATATATATATATATATATATATATATATATATATATATATATATATATATATATATATATATATATATATATATATATATTATATATATATATATATATATATATATATATATATATATATATATATATATAATATATATATATATATTTTACTATATAACGTATATATATATATATATATACAATAATCGCAAATAAGCGATTCAAGATGCAATCAACACATCTTCATGAGTTTGTCAAGTTGCAGAAATGAGTGGGAAATCCAGGTATATTCGTTCAAGGGAACGACTCTAGCTAGAATGAGATGGCAATAAGCATACCAGTGCCAGGTGGGAAAACAATGTGAAGTCAAGATATTCAAATTCAAATTCTTTATTTCTAGTAATATACAGAGTGGGGTGTAATTATAGTAATGTACATTTTATGAAGTAGATATTACAAGATGGCCAATAATATGCCTAGGTATGCCTAGGCTTTTCAGGCAGTCTTATGATAGGTCTTACTCAATAGTGACACAATGATTATACTGATAGTAAGGTTAGTGTAGAAACTTGTTTTGGGACTGCCTTCTTGTAAGCTGCACTTAGAGCAAGCACTGTTGACACCGACACTCTGAGACACTTCTCTCAGACTTACAAGTGGATATGGGACAAATTTCTAGCTAACTGCAGTAAAAGGAATTCCACACTGCTTACACGATACTGAAAGGGTTTAACTTACTTGATGGAGTGGAATTGTGGATCCTAGATCTTCCTAAGCTATAAACCCCCTCCAAACACCATGTGCAGGGAAGATTCTTAATCTGCAAATTGAGTGGTATTAGTGTCTTGTATTAACTCAGAATCCCCAGCCCTAGGGTATATCCTCCAAGCAATATCTAAACAGTAAGAGACACTAGCTTCCAGACTTGAACTTAAGAGATGACGCTGGTACATACCAATACAAAAGCGTCCGTCCGCTTAAGACCCACAGATAACTCACTAACGTTTCCCCCAGAAAACTGGCCAGATACTGAGAGAAAGAAAGTCTAGTCTTACTGCAATAGGTCTGGATGGAGAGAGATATCCGCGGTACTTCGGGATCTCTCCTCCGGGGCCCCAGGACAGATGGAAGTCACGTGGGGATGCTGCACTGTTTGCAGCGCTTGTTCACTCCTTGAAGTCCAGTCTGGTAAGAAGGCAGGTCATGCGTCGTGAGTCCCACACTGCTTAGATTCAAGTGTGGGCTGCCAGTTCTCGTTAGCTAACCTATCCCAAGGTTCGTCTATTTGGGGCTTATATCTACCTATATTAAGGTGCTAGAACTACATTATTAATATCTAACGTTGCCTCAATAATCCTACTATTGGTTTCTAACTGTACAAACTTGCCTAGGTGTTCCTAGGAGAATAAATCTATCAATTAAAATGTACACAATTGTTACCTTCGTCAACTTGAATGTCTATGTTTTTGTTGGGTGTGTGGGTTCATGAACTCCGAGGGCCGATCCGTGGTAGGTTAAGGCTCCAAACGGCTCATTTACCCTGTGGAACTTGAGTGACTCAAAAAAGTTTCCACAGTTAGGTAATTGTAGTGATTAATTAGGTTTACAATATTGAGGTATTGAAATTTAAACATTTAAGAATTAAACAATTAGTTTAAAGAATTTAACAATTAGTTTATATATTAATGGTAAAAGTGATGTATTGGCATAATACCGTTTCTATATTGGAGTGTCTTAGGCAAACTTATGACTAGCTTAAGAATTATGAATTATGAATTATTGAAGCAGTAGCAGTAGAAAGCATATAAAAGTCCTTCAGTATTAAATATTTAGTAATGACCTCACGACCACAACATTAGTGACATGTCAAAAATCACCAACATGCCATCAGACTTAGTTTTATATCATTATAAAAGACTTTAATATTCTGATCTCAAAAGTATCTGGCATCTATCAGAAGTAAAATTCCTTCGCATTAAAAGAAAATGGATCTAAGGGAAGCAGCAAGAGGGAAGCTATCCTATTTCCAGAGGCTGACCCACTTCACTCTTAAGTAAACACTGGTTTATCCATAATGCTGAGTGGGCGCAGCAGAACCTGAGTGTTACTCAATTTGTCAGTATAGAACTGCATTTACAGCAGTCCAACAAGTTCAGAGAGTCACCAATTGGATGCTATAGAAGATAGCTTTTAGACTAAATGTGATCGCTGATGTACATTAGATGCGTTTTAACTAAACACTGGAGAGCTCAAAGAGCTTCAAAACACTTGACATTGAACATCTCGGTCCCTTAAATTGCTAAAATATTGATCATAAGATTTTAGAAAACTTTATATGATGGAGATTAAGCAAGCTCATATTCGTGATCAGGGCATCAAAGTCTGCTTTAAACAAACAATTTTGTTTCTAAACTGGATAGAACATTCAATTTTGAAGGTTAGTGTAATTATTCTGTTACAGGTCTATAAAGAGAGAAAGGTCTTTCAGGTTGAGGAAATTGTAAATACAAACTTAGGCTAAAAAAGAATGTTTACCAGAGGTATCTTAAGTCTTCAGAAGCAGATAGAAACCACTTCTTGAGAGTGATCTTTGTAAGAGTTTCTTACGTTTAAGTAACTGCAGAAAAATTCGAAAGATTAAGAAAATTTAATGAAAATAAAGATAATGACTATGGCATAAGCTTTAGTCATTGTTGTCTTAGTTATTATCTTCTTAGTCATTATTTTCATATTCATTATCGCTCTAGTCATTATCTTGTTAGTCATTATGTTCATGAGAAAGGTCTCTATAAGAGATCTTTCTGATCTCAGGAAGTGATAATAATGATCAAGTCGTGAGAACAGTTTTTGTGAAAGATCTTCAAAAGAAATTAATAATAAAATTATTTTCATGACTGGGACCACTGTGGGTTACAAAAATCTCCTTCACGAACTCTTGATTCAAGGAAGAGGAGTCACTCTCCTCTTTCTCTGATCATGTCTAGTTACCTCCCATTTCCCAGGTGATCCACAGCCCTTATAGGTTTATCACTTTTCTTGAGAATGATAATTAATTGCTGTTCCTTTTGCACTAGGTACGTCCATCATGGGTTCACTGCTAGAGGAAGACCGGGAGAACATCAGCCACCTTATTGTGACGGTGTCTTCAAGTACATCACTAGTACGCATCTCTATTAATGGGAATACGGTAAGTTATTCATTATAATTCGATATATATATATATATATATATATATATATATATATATATATATATATATATATATATATATATATATATATATATATATATATATGTGTGTGTGTGTGTGTGTATACCACAATGAAAACAGGAAAAACCCTGACCGCTTACATGCTCTTACACACATATCTTCAGAGCAATAGGAAGGAGAGGCAAGAGAAGCACATTTTATGCCTATAGGTTAGGCATGCCTATAGGCATGACCTACTTTTTTCTTTGGATTTATCCAAGGTGATACCGCCTACGACTGCTTCGCACTTTCCTTCTGCACACATACGCTGCACTATTTTCAAGATTGATGGACTGATAACATCGACTCCAGGCTGAGGGACTGATTACCTCAAATTCCTTCTGATCTTAAATTATTCTTCACTGTATTGGATTGAGAATACCACTGGTTAGCGAAACATTTCCACAATAAAGTTACCCAAGTGTTGTATGAAAGTGTTGTATGAAAGTGTTGTATGAAAGTGTTGTATGAAAGTGTTGTATGAAAGTGTAATTCATCAACCTGTCGGTTCTATGAACCAGTTGTCTACATTCCTGTCAGGCATAACGGGATCTTGACGCTGGGAATTCTGTGCTTGTCTAACCTACAGACATAACCTTCTTCCACTTGTGGATTTGTTCAAGGTAACACAACCTACAGTTACTTGGCCTGTCTGCAGTATATAAGCTTCTCCTCACATATGCTGCTCTCTTTTAAAGGTTATAAGAACATAAGAACATAAGAAAGAGGAACACTGCAGCAGGCCTGTTGGCCCATACTAGGCAAGTCCTTCACAATCCGTCCCACTAACAGAACACTTGCTCAGTCCAATTTTCAATGCTACCCAAGAAATAAGCTTTGACAATTCCATTCACTCATTTGCGAGTCCCACTCAAATCCAACCCCTCTCACTCATGAATTTATCCAACCTAAATTTAAAACTACCCAAGGTCCTTGCTTCGATAACCCTACTAGGCAGACTGTTCCACTCATCAACTACCCTATTTCCAAACCAATACTTTCCTATATCCTTTCTAAATCTAAACTTATCTAATTTGAATCCATTATTGCGGGTTCTCTCTTGGAGAGATATCCTCAAGACCTTATTTATATCCCCTTTGTTAATACCCATTTTCCACTTGTATATCTCGATCATGTCTCCCCTCATTCTACGTCTTACAAGTGAATGTAATTTAAGGGTCTTCAATCTTTCTTCGTAAGGAAGATTTCTAATGCTATGTATTAATTTAGTCATTCTACGCTGAATGTTTTCTAACGAATTTATATCCATTCTGTAATATGGAGACCAAAACTGAGCCGCGTAATCAAGGTGAGGCCTTACTAATGATGTATAAAGCTGTAATATAACCTCTGGACTTCTGTTGCTAACACTTATTGATATAAATCCCAGTAATCTATTTGCCTTATTACGTACGCTTAGGCATTGCTGTCTTGGTTTAAGGTTGCTGCTTACCATCACCCCCAAGTCCTTCTCGCAATCTGTATGGCTAAGTTCTACGTTATTTAACTTATAAGTGCTTGGGTTATGGACACTCCCGAGCTTCAGAACCTTGCATTTATCTACATTGAACTACATCTGCCACTTTTCTGACCACGAATTAAGTTTGTCTAAATCTTCCTGAAGTTCTATGACATCAATGTTTGAATCAATTATCCTACCTATCTTCGTGTCGTCGGCGAATTTGCTCATATCACTAGTAATTCCCTCGTCAAGGTCATTGATATATATTATAAATAACAACGGGCCTAAGACTGATCCCTGTGGAACACCACTTGTTACAAGTCCCCATTCGGATTTAACCCCATTTATGCACACTCTCTGCTTCCTATTGGTGAGCCATGACTCGATCCATGACAGCACTTTTCCCCCAATGCCATGAGCTGCCACTTTCTTTAACAGTCTCTGGTGCGGTACTCTATCAAAAGCCTTACTAAAGTCTAAATAAGAACATAAGAACATAAGAAAGAAGGAACACTGCAGCAGGCCTGTTGGCCCATACTAGGCATGTCCTTCACAATCCGTCCCACTAACATAACACTTGCTCAATCTAATTTTCAATGCTACCCAAGAAATAAGCTTTGATAATTCTATTTATTCATGTGCGAGTCCCACTCAAATCCAACCCCTCTCACTCATGAATTTATCCAACCTAAATTTGAAACTACCCAAGGTCCTAGCTTCAATAACCCTACTAGGCAGACTGTTCCACTCATCAACTACCCTATTTCCAAACCAATACTTTCCTATATCCTTTCTAAATCTAAACTTATCTAACTTGAATCCATTATTGCGGGTTCTCTCTTGGAGAGATATCCTCAAGACCAAAACTTTTCATTTAAATTGTTGCATAAAAACGGGTATAAAGTCTGAATTAACACATACAGAGTCTGTCTGGATAGAATTTTCAGAGGGGTGTGAAAAATTGATTTTAGGCGTGATTTACCGTCCTCCAAACTTAGATAGGGAACAAGGGAGACTACTTTGGGAGGAAATTGTTAAGGCCACAAGACACGATAACGTAGTAATTCTAGGGGACTTTAACTTTAGTCAGATTGATTGGAATTTCATGACAGGGAATTTAGAATCTAACGACTTTTTAGAAGTAGTTCAGGATTGCTTTTTGAAGCAGTTTGTAACAGAACCTACAAGGGGAAATAACCTACTTGACTTGGTTCTGGCAAGCAAGGAAACCCTTGTTAATAATTTAGAAAATACAGAGGAACTCGGCTCAAGCGACCACAAGTCAATTACCTTTAGCATTGAATGGATGTATGATAGTAGGGATAATTCAGTAATGGTCCCAGATTTTCGCTTAGCAGATTATAATGGACTTAGAGAACACTTATCAACTGTGGACTGGGGTGAAGAAGAGAGGTATCAATATGACAGTTTTCTTAACACTATACAGGCTGCCCAAAGAACATTTATCCCGTATAAAGAAATTAGATCAAGTAGAAATGACCCAAAATGGATGAATAATAGGCTCAAATATCTTTTAGGGCAGAAGAAAGGAATTTATAGGCGCATAAAAGAGGTGAGGGTCATCTTATAAATCAGTATACTGACATTAAGAGGGACGTTAAAAATGGAATAAGAAAAGCTAAACGGGACTATGAAATTAAAGTTGCTAGGGATTCAAAACTAACCCAAAAGTTTTTCCAGGTTTATAGAACAAAAGTTGGGGATAAGATAGGTCCCCTTAAAAATAACTTTAGGCATCTTACTGACAAGGAGAATGATATGTGCTCTATTTTTAATAATTATTTTCTCTCGGTTTTCACACAGGAAGACATTAATAATATCCCAGTAATTAATTTTTACAGAGGCCCAGAAGAAGATAAATTATGTAATATCACAGTCACTAGCGAAATGATTATGAAACAGCTGGACCGACTGAAACAAAATAAATCGCCGGGTCCTGATGAGCTTTTTGCAAGGGTTCTTAAGGAATGCAAAATGGAACTCTGTGAACCAATATCTAACATTTTTAATTTATCTCTTCAAACAGGTGTAGTGTCTGATATGTGGAAGATGGCTAATGTAATTCCTATTTTTAAAGCAGGGGACAAGTCACTACCGTCAAACTACCGCCCAATAAGCCTGACCTCAATTGTAGGCAAATTACTAGAGTCAATTATAGCTGATATTATTAGAAGCCATCTAGATAACCATAATTTGATTAATGATACCCAGCATGGATTCACGAGGGCCGTTCCTGCCTATCTAATTTATTAACCTTCTTCAGTAAAGCTTTTGAGGCTGTTGATCACGATAAAGAATTCGATATTGTTTATTTAGACTTTAGTAAGGCTTTTGATAGAGTACCGCACCAGAGACTGTTAAAGAAAGTGGCAGCTCATGGCATTGGGGAAAAGTGCTGTCATGGATCGAGTCATGGCTCACCAATAGGAAGCAGAGAGTGTGCATAAATGGGGTTAAATCCGAATGGGGACTTGGTAACAAGTGGTGTTCCACAGGGGTCAGTCTTAGGCCCATTGTTATTTATAATATATATCAATGACCTTGATGAGGAATTACTAGTGATATGAGCAAATTCGCCGACGACACGAAGATAGGTAGGATAATTGATTCAAACATAGATGTCATAGAACTTCAGGAAGATTTAGACAAACTTAATTCGTGGTCAGAAAAGTGGCAGATGCAGTTCAATGTAGATAAATGCAAGGTTCTGAAGCTCGGGAGTGTCCATAACCCAAGCACTTATAAGTTAAATAACGTAGAACTTAGCCATACAGATTGCGAGAAGGACTTGGGGTGATGGTAAGCAGCAACCTTAAACCAAGACAGCAATGCCTAAGCGTACGTAATAAGGCAAATAGATTACTGGATTTATATCAAGAAGTGTTAGCAACAGAAGTCCAGAGGTTATATTACAGCTTTATACATCATTAGTAAGGCCTCACCTAGATTACGCAGCTCAGTTCTGGTCTCCTTACTACAGGATGGATATAGATTCATTGGAGAACATACAAAGAAGAATGACTAAAATGATTTACAGTATAAGAAATCTCCCGTATGAAGATAGACTTAGAGCATTGAATCTCCACTCTCTGGAAAGACGTAGAATGAGGGGAGATATCATCGAGGTGTACAAGTGGATGATGGGCATAAACAAAGGAGATATTAATAAAATACTGAGGATATCGAACCAAGTAAGAACGAGAAATAACGGATTTAAATTGGATAAATTTAGATTTAGAAAGGACATAGGCAAGTACTGGTTTTCGAACAGAGTTGTAGATGCGTGGAACAATCTTCCGAGTAGGGTGATAGAGGCTAGGACCTTGGGTGGCTTTAAAAGAGATTGGACAAATATATGAGTGGGAGGGGCTGGGTTTGATTAGTGTCGTAGTACAGGAGTAAATTCTTAGGTAGTGGTGGTTTTGATAAGGACCTGCCTTGTATGGGCCAGTAGGCCTTCTGCAGTGTTCCTCCATTCTTATGTTC